>JARPMJ010003758.1:0-87118 GCA_033366665.1 Phoxinus dragarum
ACTTACATTTTAATTATGTATTGGTATATAAAGACAGTTTAAGCCAATTTGAAAAAAAGTTCTTTAGACAATTCTTACCTACACAACCTTTAATGACCCATTGTGATCTTGACATGGCTGCGTCTGTGTTCGGACAAATAATACAAGTACAAATGTGTTGAGAAGGAAAATTGAAAAAAAACATTAAAACACTGACACTAATGAATGTATGTTTAAAATGTTTTAGCTTTGAATTCTAAAACTATTTAAAAGCAGATTTACTTGAAGAAAGAACAGCAAATGTGAAAAAAAAAAAAAAAAACTCCAAAATAAGTTTTTTTAGGCAATGGTGCACTCAAATATATCACATATTTGTTACTCATTTGGGAAATAGCTCTTTGTAATTATGTTCTCACTCATCCATCCGCTGAGGAAGGCAGTTCAGTAGAGTGCAGGTTGTCTTGACATGGCCAACATGGTTTCAAAAATGCCCTGCAAATCCTTATCGTAGCTTCTGTCAGGAGACAGTGATTTTGACCAAAAAACATTGAAGACCAAGAGTGATTAACTAAACGTTATGGTTATATTAATAACAGAAAGATGATACATATACTGTATTTAAATTGGAAGTAAACTAAAAAGGTTTTAGATGTGACCTGAAGGGACGTACAGTGCACTCATATCCTCAGAGAGAGAGAGAGTCAGAGAAAAGCACTAGAGCTGATGATGCCACTCACATACCTGAGCCCAGCAGAGAAAAGGCTGAATAAGAAAGGGAAGAGGTTATAGAAGCACAAACCAAACGATAGATTTGGGTGCAGTAACATTATAAAAAATGCACAGTGACTACATTCACACTGTCAGTTTTGGGGATTGACAACAGCATTTACTTAGAGGTGTGAGTCACGAAATGTCCTGTTCAAACAGCAACTTACAGTGGCGTCTCGAATACTGTCTGTATGAACTTGCAATGGGAGTCAAGCCCATATTCTCTTGCCAGTAACCATAGGCCCTTTCACACTGTATGACGTGACAGGCAACTATCGAATTCAGTTCTGTCCACACAACATGGGATTTCCGAGAATGCGGTTATGAGTCCTGAAAATGTATGGGTGTGTTTGTTATAGAATGTGATTTTCCCTAAATAACTGAACTTTGGGTGAAAGTAACCATATTACGGACTCAAATTCAGGACTGACAACCGTATTCTGAGCTGTGTGAACATGGCCTATAAGTCATGAAACTCACAGGCTGATTGGTCCTTTAGATGCAATCTTCTGTCAATCACATCATTAACTACATGGAACAAGCAGATTTGCCTCTGCAGCCAATGAGATTTCTTACTCAACTTTCAAAATCTTAAAGTCTTTAAAGTCAACTTTTAGTCTGGTTCAGTGTTTGCTGTAGGTTAGTCGTGCAGCACGCTATCAGAGTTACTCTGAAACCCTCCACCTCCCCAGCTCCACCTGCCTAGATCTGCTATGGGATTTTTTTTTTTTTGTACGTTTTCATATCTTAGATGCTCAGCCCCCAGGACTAAATACAATAAAATTGGCATATTAATTTACATGCTAAAACTATTTTGAGAGGTTTATTATTATTATTATTGTTATTAAGACATATCTGAGATGAAATTAGGAGTAACTGAGAACTCCATTAAGTCTCTTGAGCTATAATGAGGCAATAAAAATGTTCCTCTGGGTGGTTATTGCTTTATTTTTGTTGTGTACTATGAGTATTAAAACTAGTGAAACTGCACATTTCCTTTATATGAGACACACTATACAGAGTCAGACACAATAGCGCTGCAATAGAGTGGGCTGGGATGACAGTCATAAGTGTTTTTGTGCTGGGGTGGCTGTTTGATTTTCCAGAGCTTTCTACCAATATCTCTGAGACTCTGGAGGTAGTCAGAGGCTGGCCAAACATCACAGCAAAATATGAAATTATAACAACGGTGTTTATTAATGTTTGAGTGACAGTGTGTTATAGAATATTTTGTTAATGCATGGCGGTGATGTTAACTGTAAATTAATATACACACCGTCCCTTTGCAGCAGATCTTCATTTGTGTGTAACGGAGGCATTCCTGGTCCTTTTTAGACCCTTTACACATTTTATAAGCTCTTCATACACATACACATACACGTACACGTACACGTACACATACACATACACACACACACACACACACACACACACACACACACACACACACACACACACACACACACACACACAACACACACACACACATATCAATAGTCGAAGTTAATCACTCAACTTTAACAATTTGCTTTTATGTATAACAAACATTTATTTTTCATACTGTGTATAAATAAGTGATATAAATCAATAATATTCATCATTTTAAATTCAGATATATAGGGTTTATTGTTCTCAATATATGGCTCCTTCCATACTGTATGTTTCCAACTTAGAGTTTCCCATGTGTACTTTAAGGCAGCATATGATTTAAAATGACAAAAGATTTAATTATTACAGTTAGAGCATAAATAATAAAGCATAAATTGCTATTTGTAAAACCCATACATCAACATGATGGGTCATAATTATCCAACGCATTCTCATCCTTGGGCGTCATATACTGACGCTTTTGACAAATCGTCTACATCCAACGCACATGGCACCCTTTAGCGTCAATATGACACGCACAGAGCTTTGTTCGGTTATGGTTGGGTTTTAGGTCTGGGGTAGTGTTAGGGTTAGACCGCTAGGAGGCGCCTTCTGGCCCATATCTATCTGCGTCTCATATTGACGCTAAAGGGTGCCATGTGCGTTGGATGTAGACGATTTGTCAAAAGCGTCAGTATATGACGCCTTGGGATGAGATCGGGCAAACACAATAGATGTGTAAATGTGTTTACTTCTGACACATTAGTATACCATGGAGAGATCATGCAGAGACACTGTGTTTTTTTAACCATGAATATAACATTCATCTACACCGATTAATGCATTTTCAGTGTTCATAGATAATACAGTAATAGAGCCAGATTTACAAAGTGTACATTTTAAACTCCCGGTACACTTTTATTGCTTTATTGATTGTGGAAAAACCTCTGCATTTCTGTAAGTTCAAAATAACAAACAAAACTAGAGGAAGTATAGCTATATTTAACCAAGAACTGCAACAATTACAATTTATCTGAGGAAACCTTTTGGTTTTGAAAATTTGAAGGTGGGAAAAATAATTAAATGTTTTAGTCTATGTATAATTATTAGACTTAATTATTATTAGATTATAATTATTATTTCCCATGCTGGAAACACCGGTTCGAATCCCGTTCAGAGCAGAGCGAGTAGAACCGGAGGAGTTACACCAGCAATCCGTGTTTTTACTGTTATATGATGTTACGCATAACTGAAAGAGTACAGAATATCTCAATCCAAAAAGATCTGCGTAAACCAGAAGGAGTGGATTGAAGTTGCTTACGCACAAGCTAACGTGACCATCAAACATTTAGCATATGAATCAAATCTGCCTTACGTTACCAAGTTAAATGTCAAATCCATTAAGAGATATAGGGACTGCGCAAGCTTTGGCTTTTTGTTTGAATTTCTTTTCTTTTTTTATGAAACACTCACATTTAAGTGTTGAATTTTTTTTTTTGTTTAAAAGCAGAGGCTTTGTTCTTTCTTTTGATGTACTATTGACTGTTTACATATTCTTACAACAAATATTCTGGGGGCTATGAAACTTTTGTGAATATGATCAAAAATGCTGACGCTGGCTGGCTTACTTTCAAGTCGTTAGCCTCATAGCATAATTGCCAAAGTCATAATGTCAGATACGATGGACCTTCAACTACAACACCTCTTCATTACTGTGAATATACAGTAAGTTTGAGTATACGTATACGGTACACTCCATGTTTGTTAAAACAGTATCTGGTGTCCAGTAAGGTGTTGCCTTCCTAACTTCTGAAGTATAAGCAAAAGTCAGTGCAGGCAGACTTTTTTTTCTTTTCTTTGGAACAACAGGGATGTTATTTGTTTTTTGTTTTTTTTGACAATGGAGTCCTAGCAAAAACAGGAAGTTCTTGGCAAAATGTCTCAAATCCATGCACACATGAACACACTACTGAACATGTAGAAAACTGCGAGACGGAGCTGTTCCCATGGAGATTATTTCAGACCCTTCGCTCCCGCCGCTCGGAGAATAGCACACTGTTCAGAAAAGATTTGTGAAACAGCAGTGCTAGGTAACCTGCGGTTACACTTTAAAGTATCCGTGTTGCAGTGCAATTTATACATTTAAGTACCGAGTAATAATATACCTTCTGTAGGGTTAGGAGGATTAGGATGCGGTTGCATGTAATTATGGACAATTTATAGTAGTTGGTAGTCACTATAGTAACTATATGTAACAAGGACACTGTAAACTAAAATGTTACCCAATCTGCAGTAGTTTTTGATGCTGGCATTTGCTTGACAATTAACTTAAATACTATTTGAGATTATGAATATGGCTTCTGCGATTAATTTAATATAAATGTGTACACGACTGCATTTAGTTCTACTCCCGTTGACTCAAATGTTCTTTTTTTTCAGAGATTGAGCGGCGTAACCAATCACAGACATCTATTGAGTGCTTACATGTAGCGGCAAATCTGGAATTAAACTTGGCCAATAAGTAACTAATAAGCCACACTCTTAAAAGGTATTTAATGGCATTGAACGGTTGCATGAAGATACTTTCCATTAAAACGTTCTATTGCAGAAAATATTTTGAATGTTTTGAAAATTGCAGTTAACAAAGGAAAAGAGTTACCAATTATGATTTTTGCCATAATGATGTAGGCCTTATATCTACTTGTTGGATTGAGAATATGACTCCAACCAGCATGATAATTGCTATGAAATTGCAATGACTTGCTGTCCTTGTTTTTCCCAGAATGTTCTAGATCAGGGCAGGGATTTTACATAAATGGCTGTGCTCTTCATTAATCTTCATGATAGTGTAATTTGTTGTTTGACTTTCAGATTTACCTCTCTGTACATGTATTTTTCTTCATTGATCATTATAATGAACAAAAAGGTAAAAAAAAAAAATGTATTGGCAATGCTTCCTTTTCAAATCTAATGCGATTGCCTATTATTGCTGTAAACTTTTAGATTAAAGGAATAGTTCACCCAAAAATTTAAATTATCCCATAATTTACTCACCCTCACTAGCCGAACACTATCAGAGTTATATTAAATCATATCCTGGCTCTTTCCAGCTCCCAGAGTTTTTGAATCTCTAAAAAGTGCATACAAGTAATCCATATGACTCCAATGGGTTAATACCTTCTGAAGTTAAGCGATGGGGTTTCTTTAAGGAAAAATATCAATATTTAAAACTTTATAAAGTATAATCACTGCTTTCCGGTAATGGTTGGACGCACGTTCACGAGAGAGTTGAGTTCCCCGCGTGACCGTGACACATTACGTATTGACGAACGTAAGCGCAGAGGACAGAGCAAAACAAAACACTTGTCAAAAAGTAAAATGAGAAGTTTTAAAGAAAAATGTAAAATGATTTTGAAGAGATTGATATTTCTCTTACAAAAACCCGCTTCAGAAGGCATTTATTAATCCACTGGAGCCGTATAGGTTACTTTTATGATGGATGGATGCGCTTTTTGGAGCCTCAAAAACTCGGGCACTATTCAAAGCCTATCACGATTATGTTCGTCTGCACCTGTTCTCGTTAGTCCCTCATTAGTTGATCTTCCCTCCACCTGTGTCTAGTTAGTTCCCTCATTTCATCCTGTGCATTTATACTCCCTGTTCTGTTCAGTTAATGTTAGTTGTGGTTGTATCTTTCCTGTCTGATTTTGAAAAGTAAACATTGTGTCGTCCCCTCATCTTTGTCTTATGCCTTCAACTACCACCACACTGTTACAAATGCCATTACAAAGCTGGGAAGAGCCAGGATATTATTTAATATAACTCCGATTGTGTTTTGCTGAAAGAAGAAAGTCATATACACTTATGGCTTGAGGATGAGTAAATTTCATTATTGGGTGAACTATTTCTTATACATCGTTTAATGTATTAACTAACATTAACAGTAAGAAATACATTTGTCACTATATTTATTAATCTTGGCCTTGGGGTACATTTACATGACAACGATGGACTAAAAATTAAAGTTTTTTTGTAGCTTTTTTCGCATACAGATGACAACGTTGTCAAATTATCACCATTCACACGGATCCGCGAAAACGACAAAAAAAGTCTTAATACGCTGTATTCTGCTGCCAGGCCAGTAGTTGTCGATGTGACTTTATAAAGAAAAACTACTCTCCTATAGACTGAACACATAATACTCAATCGGATGACGTCAACGTTTTCACAAATCTGCGTTTTTGTTGTTTGCATGGAGACGATAACTGTATTGTTTTCAAAAACTTCCAGTTTGAAACCAGTTTTCAAAAGTTAGCATTTTCAGGCCCCCAAAACAATTTTTTTTTGTTTAAAACCGCCCCATGTTAACAAAATACTACTGTTCATTTTTATGTTTCATGTTAGCTCAGGTCCATTAAATAGTATTAACTGATATATTAATAAATGCTTCAGAAGTATTTTTCATTGTTAGTTTGTTATCAGGTAATTAATATTACCTGATAGTGCCAAGTGGAACTTTATTGTAAAGGGTCACTATTTATTTTTCTAAATAAACCTTGAATATATGGTTTTTGAATATTGTCTTGCAGTATAATTATTGCAGTCAAAAATGTTGAGAACCACTGATATACTGTAGCTTCTATTACTTGTGTTTTAGGAAATGGTCTCTTGCAAGGAGATAGTGTTTAAGGGTGAAAAATTATTCCAGGAATGTAAAAAAATGCCCCCCCCCCCCCCCCCCCCAAAAAAAAAAAAAATAAAAAAAAAAAAAAATCAGTGAATCAGCAGCATACCATTAACCCATTTTCTTTACATCCAACAATTGTTTACTTGTAATGTGTATAATAATGCTTAGTACCCACCTATAGTTTAAACGCCTGAAGTACTGTTCTCAAACCAAATATCATCAAAAGAAAGAGTTTTACACCAGAAAAACATTGTTAATATTATCTTTTGAAATTAAAGCTGGCCAGAGGACTCTCGAAGTGAGAATCCTTCAGGAGAAACATGTATCTGCCTCACAATCCGCTGCTCACGGTTCTCTGCAAACTCAAGGAGCAACAAATAGAGCGCTCCACACTTTTCAACTCCGCTTGTGCTTCAGAGCTTTCATTAGAGTGACACATTTGAAGAATTCATTCATGGGTGAACTCTTTTTATTATGCATGAGCCAGCAAGCAATGTTAAGTTTGTGACTTAAACAGCGATTTGCCTCGGCCAAACTAGCCCTGAAGAGACTGGCCTGACACGTCTGCCAGATGTTCCTCAGCCCCTCGGCTGCTCTCCTTCTGCTCACCTTCTCTTTACACACGTTCAGTCACACACAGAAACATGCACTACACACGCTAAGTCTCTTCATCATACATGTCAGTGAAGGGCCATCTGGAGTGACTGCCGGTGATTCTTCAGACAGATGCCACTGGTGTTTCTGGCTCACACATCGACACCCGTCCCATCAAAGGAAATTACATCAACAACACAATTAGCAGTGCTTCCTTTTGGATCCTGGACAGATTTGGCACGGCCTCCGTGACACAATAGTCATTTCCTGTCAAATTAAAACCTGCAACCATCCGATTAGTTCATTCCTTGTCAGTTGTCAGTTTATTTATTGGCTTCTACTGCTCTTGAAGATTTCCAACTTCCAAGGCTGAAGTTTATGTGTAACACTCCTTGATCATAACTGTTTGTGCGCCACATTTCAGCCTGGATTATATTGTGATCCGGTCCAGAGAATGCAGGTCTTGTAGAGAGACTGATAGTGAAGGTTATAACCCGATCTCACAGGAAAACATAACTATTGTACGAGGTGATAATTTTGGATTAATTCCTACAATGTGAATCATAAGAAAACATTATTTTTTGACAAAAAGTAAGCATGAAGATCAAATCCTAAACGGGGTGTAAGTACACTGTAAAAAAAATAAATATTTTTCAAAGTTAAATTTAGGGGTAAATAAACAAAGATTGGATTACATTTTACAAGAAATTACGGTAACGCTTTATTTTACAGTGTTCTTGTTAAGTAATATGTACTTACCAGAGTAATAACAGTAAATTATGCATAATTACATGCAACTAACCCTAAACCAAATCTTAATCCTCCCCTAAACTTATAGTAAGTCCATGTAGTTAATTATTATTACTCAGTACTTAAATATATAATTACACTGTAACAATGACACCTTAAAATAAAGTGTAATCGAAAATACTATTTATTATACCGTAGTTTATTTTCAAATTTTCTGAGTGAAAATTTTTTAAAGCCAATTTTTTTCCCAGACAGCAACATAGTGTCGGCCCAGATTCGGGCCACATCTGGTCCATGTGGATTCACTATGTAGCTGTCTAGGTTGTGTGTAGATCGTACGAACACATATGCATGAGATTGTACAAATTCATACGAATTCGCCACCAATTTACAAAAAAGGGAAACAAGTTACACATTGCCTTTTTTAACACAGCAGTTCATAAGTTGAGACAGTGCTATAAGGTTAATGCTCTATTGCTGATTTACTGCCTCTGGTGTTCACTTCAGCTTGAAACTGCTTAAGTGTTTAAGTATTTTTTTCAGTTATCCTGCGTTTCAGAAAATACCCTTTTCAATTAAAATGGCCAGACAGATTTTGGAAGATGGTCATAAAAATTATATTGTGATAAAATTTTTTTTAAAAAAGTGCACATTTCATTGGATTAATGTTTATAAGTGGACCGCGTGGAAAAAAGTAGATGAAAAATACATGACCCCTTCAATACCACATAAAGGTGTGTTTTTCTCTGCAAAGTTTTAGGCACTTAGTATAGAGGTTAAATGTGACCATCTGTTCTAAAGTGTTAATGCGGCGAGGTTCTGTTCGAGTGTGTCTAATGCGTAATGCTAGCTCTCACTTGTATACCATGAATAATGCACTGTTTAGTCAACAAACAGAAGTATACTAGAATGGCAAATCAAAAAACTAAAAAACCACACAGGCACCCTGGCACTCAAACAGTGGAAGAAGTTTGTTAGCATATCCCCAAACCTTATTCAATGATTAATGAACAGTATTTAGAGCTTCCAGATGTGAAATATATCAAACCGTTAACACGCAAATAAATGCTTTGCAAACTGTGAATTGAGAAAATCAAAATATGTAAAATGTCCTATAAAGAATGACTCATAAATGCAGGGTGTATTTTTAATAATACTGTATTATTATTATTAACAGCCTAGCAACCACATTACAACCCTAGCAACCCCTCCGAACACCCTAGCAATGCCTTTATAGCAACCACCCAGAACTCCCTAACAGCCACCTAGCAACACCCTAGCAACTGCCTTACAACCACATAGTGCTAACTGCTAAGCTTTACATATATCATATATGAGTTGCACGACTGAGTCATTCTTTATGTGCTCTGTTATTTATGTCCCTTTTCCCTTCATTTTATTTGCAACTCATATATGTAAACTACAATGTTTATAATAATAATAACTATTTTCTGAATAAATGTAAGTGGTGCTTGTTGTGGCAAAACCGGGCACTATGTGGTTGTAAGGCAGTTGCTAGGGTGTTGTCAGGGAGTTCTGTGTGTTTGCTAAGGCATGTTTCTGTTTTTTCGGAGTAAAATTTTGAGGTAAATAAAACAAAGAGTAGTACGGAGTACAGTAAGAAAGTACTATTTTAGTCTTTCTACTTCAAAATGTGGCATTCAATCCAATGTGTTACTTGCAGTTTCTTTTCTAATTACTTGTGAAATTTGCTAGCAATTTTCTGAGTGATTTTTTTATTTCCTTTGCTAAATGAATTCCCTTAATTTAATTTGCAAAGTGCACAGCACCAGAATGCTTCACGAATAAGTCTAAAAGCATAAAAATGTGCCCTCTGTCTTGGGTTGATTTGAAATCACACATTTAGCGTGTGTATGTTCATGGTCTGCTGCGTGGAGATCATGTCTCGGGACATGAGATTTCGATGTTGATCTTACTGAAAGCTTCAAGTGCCTGTCCTTGTAATCTTCCACAGTAGCTTATAAATGTAAAGTGACTATTTGCTGCAAGATGTGCTCTTTCACGAGCTTACTCTGTAGTCTGGTTTCATTCACGAGTGTGGTCTGTCATTGCAGAATGTATACTACACCAGCACTCAGCAGTTATTCGTGGGCATCTTGAGCCCCACCATCGACGATGATGACAACAAGTGCCTGGTGGATGTGAACGGCCGGCCACGGCTCATTGAGTGCAGCTACGCCGCGGCTAAACGCATGAAGCTCCACTGGCATTATACTCAGGTAATACAGTCTGCGTTCTCACAACAGCGTCTCACTCCTGGGGTGTATACTTTAAAAACTGTTTTAAATGTTCATATCATCAGGAAACAGCAACTTGTTATTTACATTATGACGGATGAATCCGTGACGGTTATATTGCTGTGTGCCATTTTGTCTGTCAAGCACACACACACAAACACACACACAAAAAACTCTAATAAAGTTTGTGGGTTTGGACTGTTTTCATTAACACTAGATGCAATTTAGATGATTGTATGGAGTTTTTATGGCTGTGTTCTTCAAAGTAAAAGAAATTGAGCAAGACATTTGGCTCATTTCTTCCATGAATTTCTAAATGCACATTGGCTTCATCCAAGATACTTGTTGACTACATCTTATTTGTGGATTATTTATTTTTATTTGAATAACAGGAGCAGTGACATTTTGTTTGATGAACATAGATAGATATCCTGCCCTTGGTTTAGTAAATGAATGTAAGGTCAAATACAAATGGTTATGTTTCTGAAAAGGTAGGGGTGGCACACTGGGATATAAGTTTCTTGTTTAACTAAGCAACATTGCCGTTTTAAGGTTGCGGTTTTAAGCTGATGTCTCTGTACGTCTGCTCCACTGAGATGTCATGTTTTGTCAGGGACATTGCAGCGCTTGTTTGTGAAGTGGAAGAGTGACTGCCATGATTGAAGCTGATGTTGATAAGGTTCATGTTTTAGTCATTCAGCCAAGAAAAGAAAATGCTAACAAAACACAACAATTCAGTTGAGCAGAGTACTTGAGTTAAACACATCTCAACTTTGACAACATTTCATTTCATTTTCAATTTTGTCACATATTATGCATAGTTCCCTTTCGTCCAGGGAACTCCGACGTACGTCGGGTTCCCCTGACGAATTAGGATCACGCTAGGGAGCCTATTACCTTCGAGAAACTAAACAAAAAGCCAATGAACATTGGCATGCAACATTTGCATTCCGCGGACCCGCCCGTCAGCGCGGGTATAAAAGCCGGAAGTAAACATTGCATCATCGCCTTTCGCTTCGGAGCCTCAGTTTCCTGTGACTTCCCAAGCCTTCTGGAGAACGAAAAAACAAATACCTGGAGAGCAGAAATCGCTGGTGTGACGGCGCGGTGCAGCGATCTTCGCCTTCAGCAGCAAAGGGTTGCAGTTTCCCCCGCCTGTCTGCTGCGTTGGTCCCTCGGCGCTTCGGCGTTTTCTCTCTCTCTCTCTCTCTCTTGTTTTTTCTCTCTCTCTTTTTCTTTCTAAAAGAGCTGGCGGGTGTTTCGCGTCCTTTTCAGGATGTCGACTCACCCGTGCGTTTCTGGATGTGGTAGACTTCTCCCTCCGGATGATGGCCATCAACACTGTCTCGCATGTTTGGGCTTAAAGCATGCTGAGGCAGCGTTGTTGGATGAGTCATGCTCTCTCTGTGGGAGCATGGCCATCGCGACGCTCCGCTCAAGACTGAGATCCCTGAAATATGGGGGAGTCCCTTCGGAGAATGCTCGATCTAGTTCGTCTGCCGGTTCAGTTCGTCAGGCGGCTACTTCGGTCATTCCCGTTGGTGAGCGTATGAGGGTTACAGTGCGGAATGTCTCGTGTGGTGAAACATCTTCACGAGCTTCCCACTCCTCTAGTAGCTCGCTGCCAGCGGCGCTTCCGAGGGAACTTCCGGGGCCGTCCCGCACGGTTCCGGTTGTTTCCTTTGGAGCGCCCCCGGAGGACCAGATGTCTATCGCGGCATCAGAAGGGGAGCAATCATCTTCGGGTGAAGAGTCAGCGGGTCTACCCCCTTCGGGTGTGGTGGCTGCAGCTGACGCTGATCCCGAGGTGGTTGCTATGCTCGAAAGGGCGGCCGCGAATGTGGGACTCGAGTGGAACCCTCCGCCCGGGCCCTCGCATTCGCGGCTTGATGATTGGCCTGCTGCGGTACGTGCGGATGCCCCGCGTGCCGCTCCAGTGCCCTTCTTCCCCGAAGTGCATGAGGAGTTGAGGAAGTCCTGGTCGGCGCCTCTGGCGTACCGGCGGGGGCCTCCTCGCCCCTCCCTCTTCACCACCCTTGACGGCGGGGGCGGCGCACGGGTACGAGGGAATCCCCACAGTGGAGCGGTCTATCGCGATGCAGCTGTGTCCGAAGACCGCTTCCACCTGGCGGGGTGCCCCTTCACTCCCCTCCCGCGCCTGTAGGTTCTCCTCGGGTCTAACCGGGGAGGCCTATAAGGCGTGTGGAGACGCCGCCTCCGCCCTGCATGCCATGGCTCTGCTTCAGGTCCACCAGGCCAAAGCACTCCATGACTTGCAGGGGGGTGGTCCCGACCCAGCCTTGCTGCAGGAGCTGCGTGCGGCGACCAACTTCGCTCTACGGGCGACGAAGGTTACCGCACGTTCGCTGGGTCGGGCGATGTCCACGCTTGTGGTCCAGGAGCGCCACCTGTGGCTTACCCTTGCGGATATGCGGGAAGCCGAGAGGAACAAACTTCTCGACTTCCCCGTGTCCCAAGGGGGCCTCTTCGGCGAGGCGGTGGATAACTTGGCCCAAGAGTTTTCCGCCGCCCAGAAGCAGTCGGAAGCTATGCGGCATGTCCTGCACAGGAGGAAAGCCGCTGCTGGCCCAACTCCTGTTGCTGCACAGCCTCCGGCCGCTCGTCGCCGAGGTCGTCCTCCTGCGGCCGCTCCCCCTCCAGGCCAGCAGCCTCAGCCTGGGGGACGGAGGTCGGGCCGTAAGAGGGCGCCCAGGCCGCTCCGACGCCACCTGCACCTTCCAGGAAGAAGAGAGGTGGACGTCGTTCCTGACGCGGGCGACCTGGAAACGGATGCTGCTGCTCTGCGGGAGGCGGTCCCTATTCGCCTCCTTCCCCCGGGGGAGGGCCGGGTGGAGAATCTTTGGTTTGTTTTTGTTCCGCCACTGACACAGTCAGTGGTACCCACACCATCAATAAAAGAGCAGTTTCCGTATCCTTTTCCAGGTCATCCACGGCCGAGACTGTCGGGCACGCAGTCTCCCCCGTGCGAGAGGGTCGCAGCGGCGGCGCGTGTCGTCTCAGTGCGACACGGCCCCCTCTCCCCTCTCCCCAGCCTGCGGGTAGCGGCCTCGCGGAACCCTCCGCGTCGCCCCGGCCTGCGGCTGGCCACGGAGGCGCAGAGACGGGGTTGCGAGGAGTCAGGGCCTCGTTCCTCGTCTCTCCCCCTCCCCTCGCCACGGGGCGGCCCGCAGCAGAGGGTACACGAAGAACCCTCTCTGCCGTCTGCCCCCCGGTGTGGACAGGTAGGTGTCAGTACCTGCGCCCAGACCCCGCTCGCAGTCGCCACGTCGTCGCTGGAGCCGGGTCCCTGTCCCCCGCCCTGCTGCCCCTCCGCGGGTACGCCGGTGGTTCGGGTGGGTCTACTCGCTCGGTTCCTGGAGGCCTGGCTAGCGCTTCCAGCTCCGTCCCGGTGGATCCTCCGCACCATTCGGCTCGGCTACGCAATTCAGTTTGCCCGCCGGCCTCCCAGGTACAGGGGCATTTTCTTCACCCGCGTGCGGTCAGAGGATGCCCCTGTCCTGCGGAAAGAGATCGATGTCCTGCTGGCGAAGGACGCGATCGAGCCGGTCCCTCCTGCCGAGATGAGGTCCGGGTTTTACAGCCCCTACTTCATTGTACCCAAGAAAAGCGGTGGGTTACGACCGATCCTGGACCTGCGTTCCATGAATCGGGCCCTGCACAAACTCCCCTTCAAGATGCTCACGCAGAAGCGCATTTTCGAATGCATCCGTCCCCGGGATTGGTTTGCAGCAATCGACCTGAAGGACGCTTACTTTCACGTCTCGATACTTCCTCGACACAGACCGTTCCTGCGGTTTGCGTTCGAGGGTCGAGCGTATCAGTACAGAGTCCTACCCTTCGGGCTGGCCCTGTCCCCCCGTGTCTTCACGAAAGTCGCGGAGGCGGCCATTGCTCCCATGAGAGAGCAAGGCGTTCGCATCCTCAATTACCTCGACGACTGGCTCATTATAGCTCACTCTCGGGATGTTCTGTGCGAACACAGGGACATGGTGCTCCGGCATCTCAGTCAGTTGGGTCTTCAGGTCAACTGGGACAAGAGCAAACTCTGCCCCACGCAGAGGATCTCTTATCTCGGTATGGAGCTGGACTCGGTCGCCCAGACTGCGCGCCTCACAGAGGAGCGCGTCCAGTCAGTGCTCACCTGCCTCAGGTCTTTTCGAGGCAGGACAGCGGTTCCACTGAAACAATTTCAGAGGCTCCTGGGGCATATGGCGGCCGCAGCGGCGATTACACCGCTCGGCCTATTACATATGAGACCGCTACAGCGCTGGCTTCACGATCGAGTCCCCAGGTGGGCGTGGCAGAGTGGCACGTTCCGGGTCCTAGTGACCCCGCACTGCCGCCAAACCTTCTCCCCGTGGTCGGACCCGGCCCCAGCTGCATTGGCACATCAACTGCCTGGAGTTGCAAGCAGTACGTCTAGCTTTGTGTCGCCTCGTAGGGGTTCTCAGACACAAGCACGTACTGGTCCGTACGGACAACACTGCGACCGTTGCGTACATCAACCGTCAAGGTGGTCTACGCTCCCGTCGTATGTCGCGACTCGCCTCCCACCTCCTCCTATGGAGTCAGAAGCATCTGAGGTCGCTTCATGCCGCTTACGTGCCGGGGGCTCTCAACCGTGTGGCCGACGAGCTTTCACGGTTCACCCCCCCTGCCCGGAGAATGGCGACTCCATCCCCAGGCGGTCCAGCTGATTTGGAGTGTCTTCGGAGCGGCACAGGTCGACCTGTTCGCCTCTCCGGACACGACCCATTGCCAGTGGTTTTACTCCCTGTCCGAGGGGACCCTCGGCACGGACGCCCTGGCTCACAGCTGGCCCCGGGGCCTACGCAAATATGCGTTCCCCCCAGTGAGCCTTCTTGCGCAGACTCTGTGCAAGGTCAGGGAGGAAGAGCAGCAGGTCTTGCTAGTGGCGCCGTACTGGCCCACCAGGACTTGGTTCCCAGAACTTATGCTCCTCTTGACAGCCCCTCCTTGGCCGATTCCTCTGAGGAAGGATCTACTTTCTCAGAGACGGGGCACTCTACGGCACCCGCGTCCAGACCTCTGGAAACTCCATGTCTGGTCCCTGGACGGGACGCGGAGGTTCTGAGTGGTCTGCCACAGGCAGTGGTAGACACTATCGCTTCCGCTAGAGCCCCCTCTACGAGGCGCCTCTATGCGTTGAAGTGGAACCTGTTCGTCGCTTGGTGCTCCTCCCGTCAGGAGGACCCCCGAACTTGCCCGATCGGCGTTGTGCTTTCTTTCCTGCAAGATGGGTTGGAGCGTAGGCTGTCCCCTTCAACCCTCAAAGTGTATGTCGCTGCCATTGCGGCGCATCACGATGCAGTTGACGATAAGTCGGTGGGAAAGCACGACCTGGTCATCAGATTCCTGAAGGGTGCTAGGAGGTTAAACCCCTCCTCGCCCTGTACACTCTGTACCCCCTTGGGACTTGACTCTGGTACTGAGAGCTCTCCAGAGTCCTCCCTTTGAGCCTTTGCTGACAGTAGAGCTTGATATCCTGTCTATTAAGACAGCGCTCCTGTTAGCATTGGCTTCTTTTAAAAGGGTCGGGGATCTGCAAGCATTTTCGGTCGACGAATCGTGCCTAGAGTTGCGGGCCGGGCCTGTCCCATGTAACACTGAGACCCCCGCCCCGGATATGTGCCCAAGGTTCCTACCACTCCGTTTAGGAGATCAGGTAGTGAACCTGCAAGCGCTGCCCCAGGAGGAGGCAGACCCAGCCCTAGCTTTTCTCTGTCCCGTCCGCTCCTTGCGGTGTTACGTTGACAGAACGCAAAGCTTCAGGACCTCAGACCAGCTCCTTGTCTGTTACGGAGGCCGGCAGAAGGGGAAGGCCGTCTCCAAGCAGAGGTTAGCCCACTGGATAGTGGATGCCATCACCCGAGCCTATGAGGCTCAGGGTGAGCCTTGTCCCCCCAGGTTGCGCGCTCACTCAACTAGAGGGGTTGCCGCTTCCTGGGCGTTGGCTCAAGGCGCCTCGCTGACAGACATTTGTAGAGCTGGGGGCCTGGGCGACAACCTAACACGTTTGCTAGGTTCTATAACCTCCGTGTGGAAACCGGTTTCCTCCCGGGTTCTGGCTTCGTCCAGTGGGTCGAGGGAATAGGTTGTGTCGGCTTGCTGCGCCACTCTGTAATCAGATAAGTGCGTCTCTTCCGCTCCGCTGGCCCCTAAGTGGTAACCTCGTTGAGCTCCTCCATCACCCCCCCCGGCGCCCGGCGTAGCGGACCGCCCGGCGCCAGGTTTGCTCCTCTAGTAAGAGTCGTAGCAGACTGGGTGGTTCAGTGGTCTTGTGTACCGGTTTTTGCCACGTGCAGTCCAGCCGTGTCTTCCCCGACGGACTCGCGCCGTCGTCCTTGTTGTATGCGCTCCCAATTCCAATGGTTGGGACCATCTCAGGGGACTCCATATGTTCACTATGTGAATTCATATGAGTATTCCAGGCCAGATCAGGCATCCTGGTTTTCCGTAGTGTGCCTCCCCCCCCGGGGGGTTGAGGCACGCTTCCCAGTGTTATCCAATGTCCTCTGTGTGGGTCTTGCGGAACAGCAGTGGATTCCTAGCAGCCCCCGAAATTAATTGAAACTGCTGTAGGCGGGCTTAGCTGGGCACTGGAAGGGGCCAGCACTATGGCGGTTTATTAGGGATCCCAATTCGTCAGGGGAACCCGACGTACGTCGGAGTTCCCTGGACGAAAGAGAACGTCTCGTTTACGTATGTAACCCTCGTTCCATGAGTACAGGGAACGGAGACGTACGTCCCCTTTGCCATGTGGCTGCACCTTCCCAGGGGTCCGTTACTTCGGCTCCTCAGCGAAAAGCGATGATGCAATGTTTACTTCCGGCATTTATACCCGCGCTGACGGGCGGGTCCGCGGAATGCAAATGTTGCATGCCAATGTTCATTGGCTTTTTGGTTAGTTTCTCGAAGGCAATAGGCTCCCTAGCGTGATCCCAATTCGTCAGGGGAACCCCGACGTACGTCTCCGTTCCCTGTACTCAGGGAACGAGGGTTACATACGTAACCGAGACGTTTTCTATAATGTAATGGTTAATCTGGTTTTAGTTTTCACTTTTATCATTTAATTGATGCGTTTTAAATTGGCAGAAACTGCCTTGAGAAGACTAAAATATTAACCACTGCTTGCAATTTAATATCGCTGAATTCAAATAAAAAAATAAAAATAATGTTGATGTCCTTTGCATCACAACCTTTACATTCCTCACAAAAGCATTCTCAACTCTATTATTTTCCTAAATCCTGTGATTTCATGGCAGTTCACATGTTTATATGATGTAAATAAGCCGTGATGGTAACGTCAACAGGTCTGGTTTGCTCTTTGGTTGCTGGATAAGTAAATAGTCGAAAGAGTTGTGTTTTCAAACTCTCCCAAACAAAATAAGTGGCACCATCATAAACTAAAGGGCTCTTCTGAGATCCGGAGACAAAATGCTTACATATTTTATAATATGACAGATGCTATTTTCACAACTAAAAGTAATTCTCTAGGAAACTAGGGCACTTTAATGTGTCAATTTTGTGATTAATTATAAAAAAGTGGTTTAATGCAAATGAATGATCCCCCCTGTCCTGTATATAAATATTAAAAAACACAACACTTATGGCGCGAGACGCTAAAAAACAGTGAGGTGAATTCAATGAGATTGTCAAGATCTCCATGTGTTAATAGACTAGTATACAATAACATGTACTGTATACCCAGCCCGATCTCACGGCAATTCGTACGAATTTTACGAGGTGGCTAATTCGTACCAATTCATACGACCTCACTCGTATGAATTTGTACGTTTTTGCTAAATCGTACATATTTTACGAGTTGCCAAAATCGTATGAATTCATACGAATGACCTACCCCTGACCCCGCCCCTAAACCTACCCATCACGTGGGTTTAGACAAATCGTACAAATTCATACGAATTAGCCACCTTTTAATCACTCGTACAAATTCGTACGAATTGGTCATGAGATAGCGTTGGTATACCGCTGAGAGACTGATGATCAAACTTTATTGGTGAGGACTGTAATCCAGTTGATTCAGGCCGTATGATAATAAAACATAACATATTATTATCAGTATTTTATTGACATCTAAAGCCATTTTTTTGCGATGTCCAAAAAGCATGAAATTGCTGCCTTTCATGCAGTAAACGGAGATAAGGGAAGCAGGAATATTAATGCTAAAACAGTTAAAAAACATTTAGTTGATTCATAAAATAAAGCTGAAAGTATTAAATAAAAATTTTTAAATGTTGCCTTGTCAGCTAACTGAAATAAGTTAGTTAGTGTGTGAAAAAAAATACAAATAATTCAAACTAAAATAAAAATAAAAGCACATAGCAAAATAAAAAAAATGTTAAAATAATATGAAAACTTAAAAAATTATTACTGAAAATTGTAATAGTACTGTATATAAATATGATTAAAACAACACTGGTAAAAAGGCGGCACATCTGAATCTGGATCTATACTACCAGAAAACAATTGACAAGAACCAAAACATTGTAGTCTATACATATTTTCTCCGTTATCTCTAAAGCTCTTGAGTTTGTTCTAGATCAGTATGACGTCATGGTGCCTTGGAAGCCTGATGTCTGAAAGCAGTTTACTGTTTATTCATTGACTGACAGGGAAGTGAGGCAGCAAGACAGTTGCCTGGGGTTTCAGGAGCAGCCATCATCTTCTAGCAGAAAGCTGGAGCAATATATTCACAATATAGCAGCCTTCTATAATCATAATCATAATCATAACATAATACATAATACAAAAAACTTATGAAAAAATATGGTAGCAACATTTTAGGTTTTCCACTTTCCACCAAAACTGTAAATTTAACAGTATTTTACTGTACAAAAATTACATGAAATGTAAGATTTATTACAGTTTTTCACTGTATAAAGTGAGGAAACTTACTGTCAACCACACAACAGGTTTTTCACTATAGTATTTTACAGTTAAAATGATTATAATTTTTACTCTATTTAATTATATTGAGTAATATATATATATTAAATATTACTCAATAAAAAAAATATATATATATATATAATTTTGTACTGAATTTGTAGTTATATTATATTACAGTAGTCAACATTTGATGTGGATCAAAACCTTTCATCATCAAGTTATACATGAATTTTGAACATTGCCCGTTCTTGTCGTAGGACAACTTTGATTAACTTTTTTTTATCCATTTCAAATGTTGACTTTATATTATATTATATTATATTATATTATATTATATTATATTATATTATATTATATTATATTATATTATAATATAATATAATATATTATATTATTGTAATTTCATACACTTGTAAAAATGTAATTCGCTCACAGCTGATATTGTAATTTTTTCTCAGGAAAATAGTTTTTATTCCACTTTCTTCATTATTAATTGAATTTAGTGTAGACAAAAATGTACTGAACTTTGATTTTATTTAAAAATGTAAGTTTAAGCAATTAAACTATAGATTTTAATATCAGCGGCTTATATGTTGAGGTCTATGAACCTGTACTTTGTGGCTGGGTGCTGTTTACACTTTTAAAAGTCATTGTGTTTTACAGTTTAAATATAACTTTTAAAAAGCCATTTTCTTTAATAACAAGAATGGGGCTAGAAATATAAAACGGTTGATGGATTACTTTTAATAATACTGATTTTACCAGCTTGTATGAGATGCATAAAGTACAGTGTGAGCGTGTGTTTATTAGAATTGTTTTCGCTCTTTATAGGACAGATGATGATGTTACTCATTGAAATGTGTGTCAGTTACTCCCGTTAATTAGTTTTAGTCTTATCGCTTGCCATTTGTAACTCCTTTCTCCAATGAGGAAATATCTCTGCTGCCTTTTGTGTTTATGTATGTATGTATGTATCTCACATTAGCTATGGCTGAAGGCAATGCTCCAGTATAATCTCAGTCTCACGCTTGTGCACACATCATCACTGAAATAGGCCAGATCAATATCAAATTCCCATGCTGGTCGACTTCTTAGACCTAATATAAGAGTACAAGGCTATTCTCATAAAGCCAACTGACCAAATCTTTATCTTGAATTGATTAGTAGGTCTGGAAACAGGGCCTGGGTCTCTGAGACTGTGAGAGATCATTCATGTCGACATCAGCCAGTGATGCGCAACAGTTCAAGTGATGGGCTGATTTAGCATTGCCCTTCATATTTACCCTGTGCCCACAGCTGGATGCACACCGCCACATTACATTTATCATGCTTGAATGAATCACTTTAAAGACTTTGGAAACCTGTAACCTTTAACACACTTTTTATGCACCATTATGAGTGGAACATTTGTGCCTCAGGCAGCTTTAGCAGATGTACAAAGACAAGAGCACATGCCCATCGACAAATTAGGGTGAAATTAGGATAAAGTGATGAACTCTTTCAGAGAACAAACAAAGGAGCATTTTCAATATGCAAAAACAATATAAAAAACATCTTGCTTTGTTCTTATTTCATTAGTTTCAAATACAACTTTGAATAGTATTGTTTCTTTGGGCCCTATTTTAACGATCTGAAACGCAAGTAAATTTGTGGGCGGATCTCGGGCGCTGTTGCTATTATACCGGCGGGATAAATGACTCTTGCGCCCGGACGTAAATCTAAAATGGGTTGGTCTGAAGTAGCTTCATTATTCATAGGTTGTGGTTTGGGCGTAACGTGCAATAAACCAATCAGAGCGTCATCTCACATTCCCTTTAAGAGTGGACGCGCTTGTTCCATCGCGGATTGCTATTATAACGGCGGATTTGCCGGCGCACGCCAGGAGCGGTTCACAGCCGAGGAGACCGACGTTCTCGTCAGGGCCGTAAAACACAGAGAGTGACATTGGGGATGATGGGAGAAACCCTCCCAAATTAGCTTCGGTTAAACAGGGCGTATAATAATTTGGGTAAATGTGTAAGCTAGATTATTTTTCACATCTTCAAGGACACGATAGATTTCCCTCGTGTGGTAATATTTTTCCTTGAAATAATGTATGATTTGCAAAAATGAAAACTGCTGCATCTGTGTAGATGAAAGAAGCAAAGTATATGCTCGTTGTTCACACGCTACATTATGGCCAAGCATCGCGCCACTGACTTTAGACTAGGTTTTTCCTGGTCAGTGACGGAATTGTTTTCTGGAACTGCAAAATATCACCAGGGAACTTTTGCGCCGAAACACGACTCCTCTTTTCACTGCACCGCCCCCCGAGAGCAAGTTCATTCACCTAATTAACCGACGTGCGTCTGTGGAGGGAAAAGTCCGCTGTGCGTCGGCTGCAAAATAGGAATGATACATGCGGCGGCGTACAAAGTCATTTGCGCTGGGTGCAAGATAGGGGCCCCTAAAGTGTCATTGCATTGGTCAAGAAAGAAAATTAAAACAATGAAGAAACCCTCAGATGTTGAAATAGCCGTCAGAAATAACCCTTAATGATGAAATTACCCCCAGTTCCTCAAAAAGTTTGATGATTCAAGCTCAAAGTTGAGGATAATTCTTTGAATCAATGACTTTCAAAACATTCAGCTGCTCAACTGTCAGCAGAATCAATAAACTGTCAACGGGTGACGTTACTTATTACTTCTGAGGCTTCTTGCCAAGTTTTATGAATTATTCTGAGTCTTGCCATTTTTTATCAAAAGTCATTGGGACTTTAAAAACATCATATAATAATAATATAGGACAAAAGTAAGAAGTTTTTTATCTGTAAAGGAAGAACTGGGAAAGAGAATTTAGCACTTAAAAAAATAGTCTTTCCAAAATAGTTTATTTCAGAAGTTGTAGCCAGTGTTATTATCTAACTAAAACCATAAAACATTTTCATTACTTGAAATAAAATTATACACACACAATTGTGGTCAGAATTATTGGCATCCTTGGTAAACATGATCAAAGAAAGCTATCCTTTGATCTTTCATCATCAGAGTAAAATATATCTGAAGTATAGTATATTTCATAATTACATTTTTTAGCACACACTAGGAACATACAATTATCCAGCCATGACTTTCACAAGGCTTTCACAAGAGTATAAATATGAGGGTAACACAAACTATATTATAAATCATCGATCACAATGAGTAAAACCAAAGAATATAGTTCTGGTGTGTTGCAAAAGATTGTTGAGCTTCACAAAACAGAAAGTGAGTGTCAGAAAATTCAATATCAGGGCGATAAATAAGAAGTTCCAATCAACTAAAGATGTTACGAATATGCAGGAAGAGGACGTTTTTTCTATATTGTCTTAATGCACGGCGAGGAGGAAAGTGTGAGTGTCCAAAGACTCTTCAATGATCACAGCTGGAGAAATTGTAGCAAATAGTTGAGTCTTGGGGTTAGAAAGCCTTAAAAAATAATCAGACAGCACCTGCATCACCACAAGTTGTCTGGGAGGGTTTCACAGGGATAACATAGCACGGATACTATTGACCTGTTTAAACTCTAATGCTTGTAGCTTTAGATCTTGTTCTCGTAAACTTAGAGGCAGCACAGTATGGCTTCAGATAACCCTTCTTAAAGAAACTAATAGTGAACGTAAGCCTCTACCTGCAGACCTCCTGACCACAGCTGTGTCAGACGCCTTGAGCACCTCTCAAAGAGTCTGTGGGACTGAGAGCGCATAAACCCGGGTCTTAAGGCCACAGGCGTTCTCTTCTGTGAAAAGCGGGTTAAAATGAATGCTGGCAGTGGAAAAAACTCAGCCACCCTATCTCAGTCCTGCAGTCCCATCCTCCCCGGCTTGAGATCAGTGCGGATGCTTTTCTTCAGCTTTTAGCCTCTTCTCTCATGTCTAAGCCTGCAGCGCTGCTGTTCCCTCGCAGATACACCAGCTGCGACTCTATCAAGCCCTTTTCAGAGGAGGACATGAAAGATGGATATGAATTTGATGTGCCTGATGTCTCTAAAGTTTGACCCAAACCTTCAACCGGCTCATGTTATTCTCTTCATGAGCCAATTTGAACCCCCCAAAAATGCTGTCAAGATTATGACTGTCGAATTTCATCCCTAAATCAAAGTTATTAGTAGTATTTCTCATTACCATAACACAAGCATTTTCTAATTCTAAAAAAAATAAAGTGCAATAGTAAATGAATACAATTAATAATGTCCCTGACACATACAGTACATATAGTATAATTTAAGCTTGAATTACCTACTAATGTAAAACATATTTTCCATGCCTCATTAATCACAGGCATTTATATTTAACAATTCTAGCGTGCATACATTGTTGTATGATTACATACATACTCAAATATACAAAATTAATGTATAATGTATCAACAGAATCTAAACTAATTTTACATATTAACAATACTAGAGATGTGAAATGTTATGAATCATGTTAGGTTTAAAAGGTTTATTTTTGTATTTATTTTTATCTGTGACAGATGGGTTCGTTGTCATCAAATGTAATGCACTTACCAAAAAAGCCTCGGTAACACTTTATTTTACACTGCCCTTTGTACGTATATGTTACATGTACTTACTGTAGTAATAACAGTAAATTATGCATAATTATTTGCAACTAACCCTATGCCAAACCCAGTAGCACTTTATCTTACAGTCCTGTTTCCCATGTACATACTATGTACTTATTATAGTAATTTCAATAACTGGGTAATAACTAGTACTAACCCCAAACCTAACCCCATGCCGTTACCTTATATTACCAGTATTTTCAAAGCTAAGTACACTGTAAGTGCACATACTGTAAAGTAAAATGCAACCCCAAGCCCTAACTAACCCTGTAGTAAATACATGTTGTTGATTAATATTACTCAGTACATAAATGTATAATTACACTGTTCCTTAAAATAAAGTGTAACCAGAGCCTATAATTTAATCTTCAATATCCACTTCACTCAAGCCCACTCAAACAGTGCATTCATTGAAATGGTCAACATTTGCAGCCTCAAACATTACACCACAGGCTTGATGTAAATGGCATCACATACATCGGCTCATGCGTGTCTTGTGACCAACTGCAACAGTCCAACTTTTGACAAAGTGGCATTCAAATCATTTTGGCCCTGTTTACACCTGGTAATAAGCTGCGTTTTTGTCGATCGGAGCACAAGTAGACCGATCGTAAGTAAACTTTCGACCACTTCCAGAGGTTGAAAACACATTTGACCGGATTGCTTTCGTAGTGTAAACGCTCATGTGGTCGAATGTGTTCAAACAGCCACAAACGACCATCTTCTCTCCGTCTACTGATCTAATTTGTAAACATTATAGGAAGATAATGTTTACATTATCTAATCATTATCTTCCTATAGAAGGAATCTTAAATCTATCAGCTTCCTATAGAAGCTCTGGAAAGAGCTCCAGCCAGACGGGATTTAAACTTTGTCGGCT
Source organism: Phoxinus dragarum (assembly GCA_033366665.1). Lineage (NCBI taxonomy): Eukaryota > Metazoa > Chordata > Actinopteri > Cypriniformes > Leuciscidae > Phoxinus > Phoxinus dragarum. The sequence continues at coordinate 24,823 of JARPMJ010003758.1, forward strand.
GGAGACCAGAGTTTGGTTTGAAGACGGAAAACGTACCATGTTATCTCACCATTCCTGATGTCTAACACACACACTCACAGCGTTTGGCTGGTCTTGCGGCTCCAGAGCAGAAACGAAAGCGCGTGCTCTCTGTATGTTTTTCTGGCGTCTCTGGTCAAGTTCATATGTAAATTGCGTGAGCTTATTTTGTCCTTTAGATCGAAAGATCTGAAAAAAGCCCACACATTAACCCGCCCATAGACCCTCCCCTCGATGAAATCAGGACAGAAGTGGTTGAAAGTCGACAAAAGAGTCGGATTGAAACACCAGGAGTAAACAGGAGTTTGTCTTCCTCGTCTGCTTATGATCCGATCGACCAAAACGCATCTTAATACCATGAATGAGATGTGACTACATTGGTGGACAAGATCTGGGGATGATTTTCAACTTCATCTCTTTTGTCAATTGTAAATGTATGTTTTTATAGCTGAGAAGTGGTTTAGGCCTGAGGTTAGGGGCTCAAACATATTGACATAATTGTAAAATGTGCCTATAGAAATACATTTGTGCTAAAGATTTCAAAAGGTCTGTACATACTTTTACCTTTTAAATGCTGTAACTTTGTCCAAATCTTACATTTCAGCATCACAAACACAAAGATGTATGTGTAAGCTGTGTATGAATGACTGCATTTTCTTATGAGATCACACTGTAATGAGATGAGATTTTTCTGATCATAAATTGTGAAAGGTTATCCTCATTGAAAGGGAATTTTGGGGGAAGATGGATGAAGCCCTGACAGCTCCATCCATACAGGAACATGCCTGGGGACAGTCGAAGGAGTCTGTAATGAAATATATCTATTTTCTTTCCTTGTTTTTCAGGGAGGCTCCATCCAGAATACAAAGTCAAAGCGATGCCTTGAACTCGTGGAGAACAATGACAATGAGTTCGGATATCAGCTGACCCTCCAAAAATGCACTGGCCAGAACTGGACCATCACCAATATTTTGCCTGGAAGCAACTTATGATGGTACGATCGGGACTGAAGAAGAATGTGGAGGACTGCATCAAGGAATTATGAAAAGCTTAAGCACCTGGATGTCTCTATTTGAATTTGACATCTTATGATAAATGTTAAACATTTTTCTTAGCTACTGTACTTGTGCATATTGATAAGCCACATGTGGCCGATATTGCATTGTGTATAATGAGGATCTACACTGTACTGAGATTTATTTTGTGCAAGGTATACTTGGTTTTGTCTTGACTTGAAGGTTGTATCGGCTCCAATGCACACATTGAAGCCATAATTGCTACTATGTAGCAAAGCTTTGACAACGTTCTTGCTGTATTTCTTTCTAGTGTCTCAGGTTTGTAGGTTGAGATTATTTTGAAATAACTCTGTACATTTTTGGGACATGCCAATATGTTGGAACATATCTAGATACAATCAACTGTTTTATATCTACATGTACAGTAAATATTCTCAGTATTTATAAGTAATGGCAGTAAAAAGAACAAATGCTACGACAAATTGTGAGTTCTGCTGTTAAAAGTTTTTTTTTTACACAAGACCTTGTACCATCATTCCTGTAAGCAGAGACAACTCTATAGTTGTCATGACAGGTTAGGTAATTCCTCGCAGTGTCAGTGCTTTGGTTCAGCAGATGTGCTCTCTCTAGAGTACAACTCACTGTTTGTTCAGTTACATGGCATGCGCTTGTTTCGAATGCCATGTAGCTGAAGAAACAAACAATATATTCCTTCAAGATCATTTTATAGCAATGGTTCTTAACTTGAGGAACTGGTGGATCCAATAATTATAACTAACCATATAGTTCTGCATAGTTACAATGGCGAAATATATAGGTCTTTCAGTTTTTACAGTTGATGTCAGAGCAGTGCGCGCAATCAAATTCTATGATATTTTGGGTGCAAATGTATCTGCAATTTGAATGAATAAAGCATTTATATAGCGTTGTTCTTATGTAGGGTACAACGGGGTAAAAGGCGCCTTTGATTTTATTCTCCTCTAATCCATTAGATGGCACTAAAACTTGCTGCACACTTTCCAAAACATCCGCTTTCAAGATGCACGTGGAAATTAAACTGTTCCTTGACGCAGCAGCGCAAAGTTGATGTTGTGCTATTTGATCTATTTTTTTTTTTTTATGTTGTAGATTTAAGTAGCAAACGAGAATCGCTAAATTATTGAATAAACACTGAACAAAATTATAAATGCAACACTTTTGTTTTTGCCCCCATTTTTCATGAGCTGAACTCAAAGATCTAAGACTTTTTCTATCGGTTACGACGACGGAACTGCAGTCAGGTCGAGACGCCGATGAGGACGACGAGCATGCCGATGAGTTTCCCTGAGACGGTTTCTGACAGTTTGTGCATAAATTCGTTGGTTAGGCAAACCGATTGTTGCAGCAGCTGTCCGGGTGGCTGGTCTCAGATGATCTTGGAGGTGAAGATGATGGATGTGGAGGTCCTGGGCTGGTGTGGTTACACGTGATCTGTGGTTGTGAGGCCGGTTGGATGTACTGCCAAATTCCCTGAAACGCCTTTGGAGACAGCTTATGGTAGAGAAATGAACATTCAATTCTCAGGCAACAGCTCATGGTGGACATTCCTGCAGTCAGAATGCCAATTGCACGCTCCCTCAAAATTTGCGACATCTGTGGCATTGTGCTGTGTGATAAAACTGCACATTTTCGAGTGGCCTTTTATTGTGGCCAGCCTAAGGCACACCTGTGCAATAATCATGCTGTCTAATCAACATGTTGATACGCCACACCTGGATGGATTATCTTGGCAAAGGAGAAGTGCTCACTAACACTGATTTAGACAGATTTGCGAACAATATTTGAGAGAAATAGGATTTTGTGTACATATTGTGTACAAAGATATTAGATCTTTGAGTTCAGCTCATGAAAAATGGGGGCAAAAACAAAAGTGTTGCGTTTTTAATTTTGTTCAGTGTATTTTGGACAATGGTCTTCTTAATGATTTTCAGTTTTGTTCAATCTAATTAAAGCAACAGTTCTTCAATAATGGACGAATATGTAGAAGTATGGTATTTGGGGTAAAAGGCACCCCTGCTGTTACAATAATTAACAATAATAAGGCACAATAATTTACATAATAATAAAAAGCTGCCTGACCTAACCATTTTAAACAAAAAAAAAAATCCATTTTTATGAGTTATTTTCATACAAAATCTGTTGCTCCATGAATGTTCAATACAAACGTTTTTTTCTACAATCATGCACTATTGGAGTAGTGAAAATATTTTTTTTCCGCGGGTGTGCCTTTATCCCCGTTACTACTACCCTACTAATAACTGTGCACCCAAAGCACTTCACAATCATATCAGGGGTCTCTCCTCACCCGGATGATACAACGCACCAGTGCGCTCACACACACACCTATAGGTGGAGAGGAGAGAGAGAGTGATAGAGCCATGGATTTAAGGGATGGGGATTATTAGGAGGCCATCATTGAATGGAGGGAATCTGTCCAGGTCACCGGGGTTACACCCCTAATCTTTACGAGAAGTGCCATGGATTTTTAATGACCATAGAGAGTCAGGGGCGGTTTCGAACACAGCTCAAAGGTCTCGAAGGAAGCACAGGTCTCCAATCCAGGTACTAATCTGACTCAACCCTGCTTAGCTTTAGTGGGACAATTGTTAGCTTTAATATTGTAATTGTGTTTGAATCTCATTTTGCTGCTAGTATATCAAAGCTAACAGAACAAAGTCATGAAATCACAATGAAATCAGCAGCTCTCATGTTCGGTATAAGCTGTGCAAAAAATTAGCAAGCAATCCCTTTCATGTTTTAAAAACAGAATGAGTTTTTCTTTATGGATGGTCAGACTTTAAAAAAAAAAAACTGGCAAACGCAGACCTCATTAATTTAATCCATACATTAACTTGAGTGAAAAAGGAACCCATTACATGTCCACTGTAATTTACTTATTTGCCGTAATATTTTTTTTTGAACGTAGTTAAATAGAAAATCATTCCATTATGTGAAGTTAAACTCCTTAAATTTGAAGCACATTTTCAAAAATGTGAGTTTACAGGCCACCAAAACGCAGTTTTCGTGTAAATTAAAGGCCAAAACACCTATAAAATGTTCAGTTTTTAATTGCACAACTGTGTTGTGTAAACGCCTCCTCAATGTTTGAACTTTTGGGGGAGATAAACGCACGAATGGCATACTAATAGTAGGCCTAATGAACAATAAACTGGGTTAAAAAATATTTTAACAAAAAAAATCAATACAATAATAATAATACTACAGCAGTAATGTATTTATGTCATACTTTTCAGCCTAAAAACACTAAAATTTTAAGTTATTGTTCATTGAAAATCCTGCCTTCTACTGTTGCTCTCAAATCTAATGTGCAATTTCCCATATTCTAAACTGGCACATCGTGACAATTCAGAATCCAAAAACCAATGGCTTTGGTGTAATTTATACCAATGGCATAATGTGTTCCACATTTGAATATGAATGCAGCACCAGGTCACTGTACAGTTTGCTTTTGTGTGGAAAGGAGCAGTTTGGATATTTTCCAAAGAAAAAAAATAAATTGATATGGTTTGAAACAATGCTAGATATCAAGCAAATTTTTCATTTTGAGATTAACTATCCCTTTCAAAACTCCATTGATACTGTTGTTCCCTACATGGTGGTAAACAGCTTTGCAGTTCACGTGTCAAAGATTTAATTCTCAACTGATGTCTAGATTCTCCCTGTAGCGGGATTTGTGTGCGTCGATGGCATAGATGTTTTCTTTTAAACTCTCTCGCTCTTTCTCTCTCTCTGGTGTGTATCAAGGGAAGAGACGAGTGGCACTTTCTGTTCTCAACTTGCCAGTCCTCATTAGCATCTACAGTTCTGCTGGGCCAGAGGGATGTTTGCCATTAAATATACATGCACATCCACTTCTAACCACCCTCACACTACCACAAAGTCTAGGAAATATTTGCTTTTGCAACTACTTCATGCATGTAGTTAAAATACAACTCAAAGGTTTACAGCTTAACAGTGCATAGCAAATGATAGACGAAACCACACATGGAAGCCATAAATCAAGAGCGTCAGCTGATGCGTATGTGTGCTTGCAAAGGCGGCCTGCCAAAAAGAATGTCTGAAAAATTGTGATCTCCGCATTCATTGTATACGCAGGGCAGCAAAGCACAATGTCAACACGTCTCCTCTTATCTAATCGTTTAATAGGAGTCACTCAGATCAATATTCCATTCAGGCGTTCAGTTGGCAGTGTCCTGGCTCAGTGTGTCCTTCCATCCAAAGATGATCAAAGTCTTTTTGAGTTTCTGAAAAAGCAATGTTACCTGTGCGTGCAAAGCCACTGCATGCGAGGAACCGATACTTACTTTAGCACTGCAGAACTACTTCTGAGAATAGATAGATAGATAGACAGACAGACAGACAGACAGACAGACAGACAGACAGACAGACAGACAGACAGACAGACAGACAGACAGACAGACAGACAGACAGACAGACAGACAGACAGAAAGAAATTGTAATTTAAATTCCATCTCATCCATTTCAAGAGAACAAGTTCAAACTCTCCGATATACTAAACTGTAGTATAATGAATTTATGGAATATTTTGCATTTTGGAAGGATCCGCTTGCTGAAACAATGTTAAATGGGGGGAGTGTTTGAGGAAACCTGTTTGGTAACAATCCATCATAATTTTGTTTGGTGTTGCAGAAATTTAAACATCCCAAGACAGTTTCTTCTTGATGTATCAAATCAGTCGACCCTTTTTTTGTGTGTGTTAAAAAGGTCCATGAGCCGGGACTCAAACTCAAGTCTCCCGAAGTCTCCACAATGGCCGCTACATCGGCACACTTGCCCACGAGGCTATCGGCACAGACTGTGTGTGTATACTTCAAAGTGCACACTTTGTCTTCAAATAAAAGATGGACATTAATAGACAAATAATACTTAGCTATACTTTGCACAAAAATACTGTATCCTATAATGTATTTTGAAAGTATACTTTGTTACAATGATAATTTCCAGCAGGTTAGAATTGACCTCAAATTTATTTTTTATAAGTGCAAATAAATACAACTTACAAAAAAAAAAAAACTGAATTTTCACTTGTATATATTTCTAAAATATATTTTTTCTAAAATATACTAAAGTAAAATTATTTTAAATTGTGTTAAAAGTTGTATAGTGAAAATAGGTAAAAGCATGATGCTAATATACTTTTAATTATATTTAAAGATAGTACAAATGTGTGTTGGTATATTTGCAGTGTACTATTGAAAAACATATTTCAAATACAATAAAGTATACTTTTTTTCACTCAGGTAGTGTAGTGTGGTGTGTGTGTGTGTGTGTGTGTGTGTGTGTGTGTGTGTGTGTGTGTGTGTGTGTGTGTGGTGTGTGTGTGGTGTGTGTGTGTGTGTGTGTGTGTGTGTGTGTTGTGTTGTGTGTGTGAGGTGGATATTATTAAGTATTTATATTTGAACTCATGGGAGGTCCAGTATACTTACATTTGTCAGAGGTTGTGTGGGTTTTGCTTTCAGGATTTATGTGTGCTGCTGGTTTCTCGTTTCTCTGCAGAGGGAAACAGATGCAATGAGCTGGATGTAGCGCCGTTGTTCCTCTCCTGCGAGTAGATGACAGTTTCCCTGCCCTTGCCCATATCTATTATTTAGGTATCTCTCTTTGGGGATGGGGGCAATGAAACTGTGGATGTCTAATCAAAACACACACACACACACACGCATGCACACAGCAGCCCTACCCCTGATTACAGCAGCAAAAAAATAAAACATAACATGAGTTATTCCAGGCACAAAGTAAGTGCAATATGACAATGGGGAGAAGGAGGGCTCAGGTTAGCATATGGAGAGAAATCAAGGTATAATCTGAGCTGAGAATGGACATGATTCCCAGTGGAATCCGACGCCGTGGGGCAGAACAGAGGCTCTTTGTTTTCCATGCGGCAGGTGTGTTACAGGTGCTGCTGGAGGAGGGGGGTGTTTTGTAGAGCAGTCGAATGCACCTGAGACTCCAGCCCTGAGCATGTAAAAATACACTCAGTGGAAAACATCGCAATTACTGCAGTGTTGACAGCTCTGTGCTCGAAGTTTTTTTAACTATTATACAATGGCCAACTTCATGAAACGTGTCCAGATCACATTTCTCTAAAAACCGAAGACAAAGGGGGATTTTGCTTTACAAAATTGTCAATGGAAAATGTAATGAGAATTTAGGGTGGAAAGAAGTGTGAATGTACAGTTTTTTTTTTTAATTGCTCAGACATTAAAAGTGTAACTTGAGGCCCAATTAGCGAAATCAGTCACTCATGTAGTTAAGGGGAGAGCGGGGCACAACCTAACGCATTTTGGTTTTGGCTCAATTATTTAAAAAATAATTAGGTTAGATTAATCTTTTTTTTTTACACAAGAAACATACACATCTCTGCTACAAATGAACACTTAAAGTTTTTTTCTAGGACCTTCCATTTTCGTACAGTTGCACTGAAAGTGACAGAAGTGCAAATGTTACAACTTACCCCATATGCGGGGTTAGTTGTAACAGACAGAGGGGTTAGTTGTATACACTTGTGTGTTACACACATAATTCAGTACTATTTTATCTGTATAGTTTGATATTGTTTGTACATCTGTATAGATAGATATCCATACATCCATCCCTCATCCAATCATCCTTCTATTATGGATCAATATCATGGATTGAGATATAGGAAAGGGCTGCACAGTTTTGCATACAAAATTATTATTATTATTAATAGTAACAGTAATATAATAAAAACAAACTTAAAATCACATTTTAAAGTGTTTTATTACATGAAAACAGGCAATATTTTTAATAAATAAACAAGTGATCAATATAGTAAACAAATCCCATAGCCTACAATATTGTGAACACTTGGCGGCTTAGTTGTAACACTGTGCTACAACTAACTCCGCTGTGTAAAAAATATTTAAACCTAGCTAACAGTTGCTAGGAGTTGCTGACATGTTTCAAAATGGTGCCATGTTTTAGCCAACAAGACAGTGATTAAGGCAATATAAACTTAGATTTGGTGACGTACACACAACTCAGAAACAGAAAAATACGTATGATGAAAAAAAATGTCAAAACACTCTTTGTCCCGTATCTTCACAAAATATTACCAAAACTTTTCACAAATCCACGGGAGGACCGTCTTCTGGCAGCGAGAGAAAAAGAGCGTAAAACACAACCCGTGTGACCCTGAGTAACTACGTAAAATGTCCGTGTTACATTTAGCCCCGCGTTAGGTTGTGCCCCGCGCTCCCCGCTACCTAATGCAAAATCTACAACCACATTATATGCTTTACACTCAGTTTTGCAATTGTAAAACAGACTTTTTGCTAAATGCTAAACACATTTCTCTAGACACATCACTTAAAGCTACACTGTGTACTTTTTTAAGATTCTTGTTCTTTCAAAATGATATGTGCTCATTCATGTGTAATTACACCAACTAATCAAGTATTCTCGTAAGCGTAGAATCTGCCATTCAGAATACATACGAGTGAGTCGCTCGAATGGCAACAGCGACAGCCATATTGCGCCTCCATCTTGAAAATACATTAGACAAAGAGGGACATACCTGGAAATCCAAGCTTGCCGCAGATTTTGACAAGCCTGTTGAATATGGAGGATCGCGCATATTCTCGAGGGACATGTAAAAGAGTCGCCAAGGAAGCGAAAGAAAAAATTAAAACGACCACGTGACAGGCAAATCAACAAGGACCAAAGTCAATATTGGAGTGGCTTTTCCAAGATGGAATGAGCTCATGAGGAGCAAGGATTTTAAAAGGGAAGCGAAGTTGCCTGCTTTCTTCTCGGACAGGTAATTCAGCCTATTTGTTTAAATTCGAAGTTTTATAGTTGCTATTATTTGTAATGATCAAAAAGAAAGTGTGCATATTAGCTGCCTGGTTGGTTTTTAAATTCCCTACAGGTTTATAATAGAATATTTGAATTAGTGCTGTCAATCGATTAAAAAAAATTGGTCCCACTTTATATAAAGTGGCTTTAAAGCTGCTGTATGGAGTTTTCAGCGCCATCTAGCGGTGATGTTTCAGATTGCAACCAATACGTTTATAAGCGAGTGCTCGTGCGCGTTCTTTCTTTTGTTTTGTATTATTATGTGGAGTTTTGTGTTGGAGTCTGTGTTGTGCTGGTCGTTTCTTAGTATTAAGCAGACTCCATGTCATAAAGTTGCAGTGTCGTCGCTGTTGAGTGCAAAGTCAGTAGACGAGGCGAGAGGCGAGACGCTCGGGAGCGCGCATGCAGGTCTTAGTCACGTCACTGGATTTCGCGCAAATCCGACCCGGAGACTTCACATAGAAATAGGAATACTTGCTTTCAGAGGTAATAGCAAAACCCGCCAAGTGGATCATTTTATTGTGAGATTACAACCCCTTCACACACAGGTGATAAAAAATGGATTCATTTTAGTAGAAAAACTCCATACAGCACCCTACATTGAATTAATATTTGATACAATGGACTTAGTGTGTACATACATGTTTTTACATTGTACTTATATTTTTAAAATAACTGCATGTATGTAATTACATTTGTAATTACACTGTTGACCCTTCCCTTATACCTTAACCCACTCTTAAACTTAACCATACCACCACACCTGTCCCTAACCTTACCCGTATCACACCGCAATAGCAGCAAAAGTGTTTTACAATACAACATGAACACAATAAGTACATTGTACTTATTTTTCGATATAAGTACATAGTACTTAAAGCCACTTAATATAAAGTGGGACCAAAAAATTAACTAGATTAATCACACATTCTTTTCTGTGATTAATCGCAATAAAGTTTTTTTATACGTTTTCAAAATATTTTATAATGTAATAATTTCACAGGTAATCAAATTAATGTAGAAACAACATAAAGACACAATATATTAAATACTTGGTCAATGGCATCTTTATATGAATGAAGGCCAGTATTAGCTACTGATGTCTCAAGGATAACATACATGAGTCTGACAACTCATGGCCCGTTTAATAACAGGTTTCGGTGCACATCGCTAAATACCTTGTTCATATCGCAATGACACTGAAAATACGATTCATCTTCAGCCCTACTTTCTAATCTCCTAAAAAGACTCAAATGCAAATCAAAGAGGGCATCAATAATATTCATAGCTAATGGCATTTTCCAACCCGAACGTAAAAGTTAGCCTTAACCCTCTATGGTACGGTGTTTCCTCCAGGCAACATAGTCTATTTTAGCTTTTTTATAAAAAAAAACTTAATAAAATTTAATTGGTCCAATGCTCTCTAAGGGGAGGGGAACTCAAATACTAACCAATGAAAATACAAAAAGAGTGGCCACATGACCCACAGGGGTCCATTTTGGTCCCTCTTTCAGCACACGTGCACAGGTCACATGGCTCCATATTTTCTCCAATGAAAAGGGCATTTTTCACTCATTTCTGTCCAGATAATCAGTTACAAAAATCAGAGTCACCTTCATTGGTAAGTAAAGAAGTATTTTCAAAAACTTTACATTATATATCATGACATGTTTCATAGGAAATTACATAAAACTGCATGTAGCCTCGAGGCAACATTGTACCATAATGGAATCACATAAGGACATACGAGGCATACTAGGTTTGAATACAAGTATATTTTATTAGTAAGGAAAGAAGTCTGAATTATCTAAATGCATTTGCATTTTTGAAAAACTGTAAACTCATCATGGTTCGACGGGACATTTGGCCACTATAGTGGGGAAATCGGAAAAATTGTGGGTTCGTGGGATAGGGCCGTGGCTTGGGAGTGGTCAGCATGGGCCGAGTGTGCGGACAGGTGTCTGTTTGATTGAGTGTGTGGACAGGTGTCTGTTTGATTGAGTGTGTGGACAGGTGTCTGTTGATTGAGTGTGTGGACAGGTGTCTGTTTGATTGTGTGTGTGGACAGGTGTCTGTTTGATTGAGTGTGTGGACAGGAGTCTGTTTGATTGTGTGGACAGGTGTCTGTTTGATTGAGTGTGTGGACAGGTGTCTGATTGAGTGTGTGGACAGGTGTCTGTTTGATTGAGTGTGTGGACAGGTGTCTGTTTGATTGAGTGTGTGGACAGGTGTCTGTTTGATTGAGTGTGTGGACAGGTGTCTGTTTGATTGAGTGTGTGGGACAGGAGTCTGTTTGATTGAGTGTGTGGACAGGTGTCTGTTTGATTGAGTGTGTGGACAGGTGTCTGTTTGATTGAGTGTGTGGACAGGTGTCTGTTTGATTGATTGTGTGGACAGGAGTCTGTTTGATTGTGTGGACAGGTGTCTGTTTGATTGAGTGTGTGGACAGGAGTCTGTTTGATTGTGTGGACAGGTGTCTGTTTGATTGAGTGTGTGGACAGGTGTCTGTTTGATTGAGTGTGTGGACAGGTGTCTGTTTGATTGAGTGTGTGACAGGTGTCTGTTTGATTGAGTGTGTGGACAGGTGTCTTTTATACAGGTAACGAGTTCAAACAGGGGCAGTTAATACAGGTAATGAGTGGAGAACAGGAGGGCTTCTTAAAGAAAAACTAACAGGTCTGTGAGAGCCGGATTATTACTGGTTGGTTGGTGATCAAATACTTGTGTCATGCAATAAAATGCAAATTCATTACTTAAAGGTGTCACCAGATGCCCATTGTCCACAAGTTGGTAGGGTCTTCATGTAAGTTTGTAACATACTTTGGTTAAAATTCCTCAATGGTTGTGTAAAACAACACCATTTTTACCTCCTCAAAAACAGCTCTGTTCACATCGACCCGTTCGGTGCATGTCTCTTTAAATGATAATGAGCGACTGCTCACCCCACTCCTCTCTTCCATAGTTTCAGAAATTGTGTGTAAGCAATTTTGTTAAAACCTGGAATATGTAAAAATTCTTACACAACAAGCTTATTTTCATAAATGACTGATGTGCATCTAGAGACAAAACAGTGGCAGTGACATATTTTAAGATATGTCAGTGCAAGTTGCTTTTCATTTAAAAAAAAAGCTCAAACATGCATTTATAGGACTAGGCTTCAGCATTGTCTGTAAAACCGGTAAATGTATTTAATCTGCATGAATGAGCTTTGTCTAAATTGCCATTTAGAGATGCCTGTCGTCAAAGAAGGAATATGCACATGTTCCCATGGCTACTCAGATTTTGTCATTAGCTTGATATAGATATCCTAAAATATAATTTCACGCTAGAACTCTTCAGCAAAGCTGCTAAAACTTCTTATTACAAACAAGTTTACTTATAGGAAAAGCTGTTTAGAGAACGAATAGATATGAGTTTACTTTTGCTGACTGCTACAAGGTATGTACTTTCATTTGTCCTTTTCCTTAGTAATTCATGAGAAATTAATATATGCCTGGTTGTAACCAATGGTATCCCTTAATATAACCAGTCTTTATGTATGACTTTTTTTTTGTAGTGTTATTATTTTTTTCTTTAATATATCAGTGTGCCTTCATTTGCATTCCATTGTTGATTATGTAAGTGAACCATATAAATTATTGCCCATATTCTGCTGTACTTCAAAATACTAAATAATGGAGCGCTCGGGGCTTTAAATGTAAAGTATGCATATGCAGAACGCATTAGCTATCCTTTGATATCTTATATTCCTCCCTGCCCGTAAGAATGATAGGTCATTGACTGACCCAATTTATTTCCATCCACAAAGACAGAAATTGCATATAATAATTAAAAAACAAAATGTAGACCCTACTGCCAATCAGCAAAATGGTGAAGCTGACATTTTTCACCCTGTCAAAGCTGGGTTATGACGTCATGACAAGCTAAATCACAGGCACTAAGGTTTCCTTAGTTGTTAAAGCATAGTCTCATGACAACCAGCATGCGAGAATTTTTTTTTTTTTTCTGTGATTGATTATTTGTTTAACACGTTCAGAGAAGACATCTGTGTGGTTTAAAGAAGACAGACTCAGGATGAATACAGATTTATTAAAAAGTCAATGGCAGATTTAGATGAGAAGAACCCGGAATCTGAATATGTAAGTGTGAAAAGTGATGTGAAAGTAATTCATCTCTATATTCCCCTTCATGGTGTTGTTGTGTGTCAATAAGACATTGTTTATAATTACTATAATATTATTGTTTTTCTTGTAATTTTGGCATTTTTATTGATTTAATAGCATTTAAAATGTTACCATTTTAATTACTTTTGTTGGTGTACACTCTATTCATGGTTCTGTAAATAGCCATGGAACCTTTCCATTGCAAAAAATAAATAAAAATCTTTACATTATTAAAATGTTCTTCACACTAAGATAAAAATGGTTTGAACGGTTTACTGAAAGGTTCTTTGTGGAACCCAAAATGGTTCTTCTATGGCATCACTGCAAACAAACAAAAAAAACCTTTGGAACCTTTTATTTTTAAGAGTGTAGCCTAATCTAGTCAGGCTGATTCAGTCTTATTAACTAATACTTTTCACTTAAATAAAACCAGTTTATTACAATTAATTCTCTTACATGTTTAGGTGTCTTTAAATTTTGATGGGGAGTGATTTGGAAATGTTGCGAGCTAGAATCGAACTTGAGTCAGGATCACAGTTCGGTGTGTTGCCGCACAGGCCATTCAGCAGCACTAACCATTACTGAACTTTGTAAAGGAAACATGCTCCTATATTTGTTTTCTACAGACCTGATTCCATCTCATTAATCATTGTTATTTTAGAGGTATTCTTGTCAAGCTTCATTATCATCATCAGGTACTAATTAAAAAACATATTACAAGTTTTGGTCTGAGTGGACAGTCTCGCCAAATGTGCTCTTGAGAGATAAGACATTTAAACTTGAGTGGCACATTAATCTTACTTTCCCTCAGTAATTCAGAAGTCCTCACCTCAAACTGTGAGCGGAGGGCTTTTCGGTATCATTTCCTCAATCAGCTGAGTTTATCTTGTGCACTGAGGGGCACGTCCTGCTTAGCTATATAGGAAACACTCTTCAGAACCAATTTTTAGAACCTTTTTTTTTAATAAAAGTTTTATTTTTTTAACAAAAATTTTAAGCCAGACAAATGACAGCAAATTTTAAAGGCCCCAAAATACTTAAAGCAATCGTTAGTTTCTGGAGTGGAAACAGCTTGCCAAGGCAAACTTTCTGGCACAGTTCGCCCCAGCATAACAGTTTACTGATCTACAACAAAACAGAGTAAGCTTGTGAAAATTAAGCGTTTGTTTAAAGGAACACGCCGACTTTTTGGGACTTTAGCTTATTCACCGTATCCCCCAGAGTTAGTCCATACATACCCTTCTCATCTCTGTGCGTGCCGTAACTCTGTCTGACGCACCCACCGCTAGCCTAGCTTAGCACAAAGACTGGAGGTAAATGGCTCCAGCTAGCATATTGCTCCCAATAAGTGACAAAATAATGTCTATATTCTCAGAAGGCGAAGTACTGTTACTTGGGTGATGTGATTAGCGCAACACCCTGAGCGAACTCTCTGCTCCTCACCACAGGGCTTCTCAGGTGCTGTGAGCAAATCACTGCAAAAAAGTAGCAGTGCTTCGCCTTCTGAGAATATAGTTCCCAGTATGTATACAGTTAGAAGATGACTGTGTCTCATGTGACCTTGTTATTTGTACACGCTGTGACTATACAAATCACAACATGTAAAGAGGAAAATGTTGGCGTTATTTTGTCACTTATTGGGAGCAGTATGCTAGCTGGAGCCGTTTACCTCCAGTCTTTGTGCTAAGCTAGGCTAGAGGTGGGTGCGTTAGACAGAGTTACGGCACGCACGGAGATGAGAATGGTATGTATGGACTTATCTAACTCTGGGCAGAGGTGTAAAGTCCAGGGGTCAGAAAGTAAAAGTCCTGCCATATGTTTATTCCACCCATGAACTCAGTCAGCTGATTTCACTAATTAGTTCTATCTCCTGGCTGAAAAACTGTGCTAATTAGCAAATCCAGGTGATTGGAACAAAATACTGAGTAGGACTTTTACTTTCTGAACCTGGACTTTCCACCTCTGACTCTGGGGGATACGGTGAATAAGCTAAAGTCCCAAAAAGTCGACGTGTTCCTTTAAAGGTAGCAAAAGCGAGCTAGCTTTGAAAGCATGAGATCCCACTTTCCCTTCCCTATAAATATAAGTATAACGTCACAGGTTTTTCATCTCTTCCAAATTACTGTTGTTATGTCGTGAACGCAGCATAAACTCGTTGTTTTGGATCAGGAGGAACTGTAAAAGGATGCTGCATATCATGAAACGCACTTATGATGTGATGTCTGCGCGAGCAGGTGCGGCGAGCTATGTTATTCATGTCAAATACATATGTTGACAGACAGGTCGGACATCGAATCATTGCAATGCAGTGATTGGATGAACATGTTATGGTCCTACGCCTGCCACAGACGACCATAGCCATCTTTATTTCTTAGCTCAACTCTTAAGGAATTGAACGTGCACACTGCACAGGATTGTGGGATATCAAAGGCAGTGAAGGATGCATGCTGCCTTCAAAAATCGATCAGATGAAGGTAATAATAATTAATAATCATTTGTTACATTTATGTAGCACTTTTCTGGGTAATCAAAGCGCTTTACATGGAAGGGGGAATCTCCTCAACCACCACCAATGTGCTGCGTCCACCTGGATGATGCGAAGGCAGCCATATTGCACCAGAACACCCACCACACACCAGCTAACTAGTGGAGAGGAGACAGTGATGAAGACAATCAGTATATGGGGATGATTAGGAAGCCATGATGGACAGAGGCCACTGGGGAAATTTGGACAGGATGCCAGGGTTACTCTTTTTCGACACCCCTACTCTTTTATCTTAAGAGACATTAACTGAAACTAAGGCCCTGTCCTAGCATACTTTATGTGCACTTGTGGTCTTGTGGACTAATACGGCTGCCACATGTGCATGTTTGTTAAGTCAACAAGACCGTAGAGTGTCCGATCTGCCATTTTAGGTTTGAGAAGGGTGCTCGCGAGCGCACCCTTTGCGGCCGGTATGCACCCTTCATACGTGCCTCGATGCCTTTCTAACTAGGAATGTATTCCCCCGGGTCTGAAGCCAGCATTTTTCAGGTTTCGGACGCAGCCACAGTCATAGAGCGCTGCAAACAAACAGCAGCCATCTTTTACTGTTCCTCCTGAACCAAAACAACATGCTTATGCTGCGTTTCAACCCATGTTGTAATAACCGTAATTACGAGATGGCAACCTGTGATTTTTCTACTCGGCGCTGTTCACATCCTCAGACTCAGATTTATGAGTTTTTCCTAGCAACACTATCAACGCCCGATGAATCTGCAGCAGTCAGGTGGTACAAGTCAAGATCTCTCTAAGATGTTCACGTGCATTATTACTGTAATGTTATGCTTTGAGACATTATTTAACATTAACATGTGTTTTGGACGAGGCGTGGCTTTGGAGACGCTCTGAAGGGAGGGTGGGATCTCGTGCTTTCAAAGCTAGCTTGCTATACCTAGCCTCTAAAACTGCACACATACTGCAATATTTCCAGATTATCCTCATAGCTGCTCAACAACGATGAGCCTTGGATTCAGAAAGTCAAAATCAGGCTTTATCTCCATCACACGTCTCAAACAGAATTAAGGTCTCTGGGGGTAATTGGAGAGTAAAATGAGGAATGTATCAGGATGCATTTGTCTGCTCTTATCATAGGTATAATATGATCATGCTAATCGGAGGGTGATTGGAGCACTGCAGAATTAACCTCGCCAGCTAGTGCTTAACAGAACGCTCTAGCGTGTTTTGTTTGAGTGAATCTTAATTTGCAGGGCAGCTATGCAAGTGCCCATCAAACTGGACCTCACAATGAACTATAATCACTGAAATTAAATCCGAGCATTGGCATAGTGCTGTGCCTCTTTAATATTTACAGAGTGAGAATGGGCGAGAGGAAAGCGAGTGTTCCCTGTGCGTCTCCATGTTGGTAGGGCTCAGTGTGAATCAGCTCAATTGCTCCCTGATGATATTAGCCCCTGCATTGCAGTTCTTATCATCCCCTCGCTGTGATTTCATGGGGACTCTGGAAGGAGTTGCAGAGCCCCTGGATCTGTCTCAGTTTAGGATTGTTCTCTGATATCCACAACTGTCAATTTGTAAAAAAAATTAGTATGTTGGCCATTTATTGCACCTGTTACTGTTGTTAGTGCTCTGTTACCTGTTTTGTTATTTTCAGCGTTTTTAATCTACAATTAAAATTCACAATTGTTTGGTTTTGAATCGATTTGAGTGTTGATATTTGTATATGTCAGGTTAACAGCCCATAATAAATAGAGATAGCAACTCAATTTACCACAATAGTATTTGCAAATAAGCTCTTTTGGGTTTTTTGCCTCTCCCTGCAAAGAATATGGATTGTACTTTCTTGTTTTTATTGTATATATTTTATATCCATGCAAAAAAACTAAACTCCCCTGTGCCCACACGTCTCAAAATGAATTAAGGTCGAGGGTGATGTAAAGCTGAATTTTGAAAATCACGGTGATAAACATTTTTTTTCATATTGTTTGATGAAAAACAGCATCTATATGAAATCGATTTATTTTTGTAACAGTATAAAAGTCACTTTTGTATCAGTTTAATGTGTAATGCGTAAATATTACTGAATATAAATATATAGTTCCGGTCTAAACAAAAGTAAAATAATTATGCATTAGTCACTCTGAAACTGGGCCTTTTTACACTCTTGAGTATGAGTCGTCCCTGGTTCAAACCCCATGCATATAATATAAGGGGTTTTTTAATAAACAAAAATGCTGATGTATGCGATGTATATCAGGAGTGGGGGGTGCATTTGTTTACATTTTATTTTGTGAACATTTTCTCAACAGAGAGAAGGCCACAGATGAAGACTACAGTGGTTGAATGTGCATAGTGCACTTCTGTGCCAATATAAGAGATTCACGTCACAGACGGTGTGCAGCAAGACATTCATTTTAATTCAGAGGCAGCGAGTCAGGCTGGTGCGTCACTGCATACGATGGCTATCTTGCAGGCGTGCCAGGATGACCTGCTGAAAAACCAGGGGTCTCATGTATAAAACTTTGCATATTTTTCATCCTTAAAGTGTGCGTACGCACAAAAGTCAGATTTTGCGTATATGCACAAAAGTTTTCAGATTTGTAAAGCCATACGAACACCAGTGCAACATTCCCTTTATATATCCTCATCCGTGCAGTACAATGGCCCCAAAGTAAGACATTTAAGCCACACTGAAAATGTATGAATTATATTTAATTAGATAACAAAATGTCAAACCATATTCACAAACAAATGAAGCTAGACCTTTTCTCAGAACTAATTTCTGAGACATTTATCCAGTGACTTTTAATAATCTGCTCTGTGTGATTTTTAGGGATTTTAGTGAAGTCAGTTTAAACAGGTGTCCGTGCAAAAGCACAGGTGCTTCATCACATTTGATCATATTTGTTTAATGTTTTGCTTAAAATTGCGTATTTTAATGTTCCTTTCTAAAATTGCTATGTTTCCTTAAAATAAATTCCAGCTGATTTGATATTTTGTGAGTGTACATCCCTCTAAGAAAAACCCCAAATAGGGCCAATCTACTCTGTTAATATGAAGGAATTTTTCCGTTCGATTTTTCACATGTGTTTTGCCAGTATTTTGAATTAGGCTACTCATTGCATTGTCTTGTGTTTCAAGGTTAAAATGTCCATAAACCTAACAGATAATGTCCTGGCAGATTTATTATAATTTTTTTACAGTGCACTGTAAATGTCAGTGTTAATAACTTTCTACCGCCTACCAGTCAAACACATGCACAATAACACTCCGGCTACATGTGGGTGGACTAATACATCCACATTGTTCAATGTGTGATGAAGTCTCATCTATGCTACATCCAGCATGAGCATGAGCATCTCAGGCTGAACACACGGTCTTCCTTTGGAAACTGCAGCAGAGCTTCCTCCAAACACATCTCTGCTTAGGCTCATTGTTTCAGTTCACATTTCCATTCAAGCCAACAGCACATTCTCCCACACAGCGCATGGCACACACATACACACATATACAATATATATGTGTGTGTGTGTATATAAGCAAGGGATATTATGGCCTCTTGCTCCCTCTGCCATGTTTTCCATCGTCCTTCTTTTTCCCTCTCACAGATTTTGGAAACGCATACTGGATTAAAAGTGTAGCCAGCAAAGCCAATTACATCACACTGAATATTATATGTGTCATTCTAAACAAGGAAACAGTGCATCAAAAAAGGCATTTGATTTATTCTCAAACAAAGCAATAAGACAGGCGTAACAGCTTTTTCCCTACAGATAAGACGTTTCCCCACAGGTATTTTGTTTTTTGGGCTCTACTAGAATAGGTTCTCATGCTTGAATGTTAAAAAAACACATTATGTTCACATATTTTACATACTTACCTCTCTCTTCTACTGGAAGAGAGCCTCTCTCTTCCCAGTCTGTCAGTAACGCTCTGTTTAGTTCCTGTCTCTATGAAGCCCCTCCTTCCAAAAAACACAATGTGCTCTGATTGGTCGGCTGGACCAGTGTGTTGTGATTGGTAAACCTCTTCCAGCATGTTTGGGAAAGGTTAATCTTACCAAAACCACAAGTTTCAACACACTAACACAACTCAACTAGGCCTCCCCGTTTATTTTGCTCATGCTTTGGGTGGGAATTATTTAAATGAGGAATATTGTGATGTGTTTGTTCCTGAAAAGAAATCAAGACTACAATTGAGACATTTCAGGGAGTTCAGAAACTGGTATAGAGAAAAATTACTTTTGAAGTGATTGATTTGTAACTTTTCATGCTCGAACAGCAACATTACACATAAAGAAAGTAATACAATGTAGTAGAATAGGTCTACTTTAAGCACTGTCAAATCACTGTAACAAACACTATTGAATGGCATTTTGTGTTTATAAAATCATAGATACAGTAATTTGATAAAATATGGCATTTTTTTCAATAAAGAGCTTATTTCAAGGAAACCTTTTCAGACCAAAGATGGTGGATAGAAAGACTGAGCAGGGACCCCATTTGTATAAAATTTACTTGTATAAGGCTAGTCTATAGTACCAGTACCCTAATAATGTATTTCCAATACTTTGTTATGATTGCAAAAACATCATTTTCAGTTTAAAGAGGCAATGAAAAAAATAATTAACTTAACTTTATAGGCTTTGATTGGGGTAAACATAAAACAGTTTGTTTCATAATAAAAAGTTTTACATCCAACAATTATTGTTGGACTCCCTGCAGTACTGTTAGTGACTGCTCGTTTTAGCTGTTCAAATTATAGTTTTAAAAATAGGTGATAATTAGCATTTTTGAGTCATGGATTCCCACTGGAATTCCATTGCGTTTTAGAATAATATGTTTTACTGTATGTGTAAAGTGAGTAAAAGGTATGCGATAAACATCTAAAATAAATAAATTACACACAGTCACACATCATGTGATTTTTTTTGTTTAACAAATGTAATGTTTTAAAAATGTAAAGTGTAAGTGTGGTTCATCTCACCAAAATATTTAAACATAATTACACATTTATTCATTTGTGTCAAAAGAATGTAAACTGAGTAACTATAAAAAGAGCCCTTGGGCCATGACCAAAAGACAACCAGAATCTGTGAACACACCACGATTTACAGTGACATCCATCAAAATGTCGATCTCTGCCAAGATGTCACCCATGCTCTCATCTGTCTCCAAAATCTGTCTACCATGAGAAAAACACTGGACTGACCCAAATAGCATCAGATATTAAAGGTTAGTCTCTGATGATGCCCTAAAGAAGAACTGCAGCAGATGCCGAGTCCGTTTGAAGTGCTAATCGTATCAGAACTGGTGGTACAAAAGGAGAGGTTATGAAATAAAATTACTATAATCCCTGTTTAATCATACAAAATTATGTTGCATTTTAGTTTCATACATTGTTCCATTTCTTTCTTTTTCTGTTTGTGATTTCTCTGAAATGCCTCTGGCGGTATTGTAGTATTCAAGTTTTGATTGGCATTGTTGGCCTTGCTCTCCTGTACAGTCTATATTGCTGAAGACAGTCAGAAATCCCCATGGAGATCTCCAGCCTCCCACTCTTTCTGTCTGTCTGTGATATCAAAGCACAAGAAAAGAAACAACCTTGGTATTAGGCTCATGTTGAAGTGTGACATGTCGGTGACTGAGTGCGGGCAGCTGGAAGAGCATCTGGAGAAATCTGCAGAGGATGTGTCATTAGATAAAAACTATTCATTCAATTTAAAAGAGGTTAATTGGCTCTTGTTAATGTTTTCCTGTCATTTAGTGTGCAATGGATCTGTTTGTGAAGTGTATTTCTGCAAAGTTACAAATAGTCTCCCACAAAAGAGATTTATTCTGTCTAACACAGCTCCAAACCTGCTTAAACACCTTGATCGAAGTCCAAATATTAATTCTGCAAATGTCCAAATCACAAAGTGACATATTAATGCCCGCCCAAAGGCATACGCAAATAAAGAGGGCAATGCTTCAGTGTGGTCGCCACTCAAGAGTGTTTCAGACGGGAATAGAGGTCCTGCAATAGTTTTGAACATTCTGTTAAGTCACTTTTTTACAACTCTCATTAGAGTATATTAGACTGTCTGTTTATTATCTGCTAACACTTTATTTTGATGATCCTCCAACAGACATTCTACCGACTATAAGTAACTTTGCAACATGCCAACTTCTTCTAACCTGAACCCTACCAGTGTACTAATACTCTAAGGGCCCTATTTTAACGATTTGAAACGCAAGTATCAAACGCGAAACGCAAGTAACTTTGTGGGCGGATCTCGGGCGCTGTTGCTATACCGGCGGGATAAATGACTCTTACACCCGACACAAATCTAAAATGGGTTGGTCTGAAGTCGCTTCATTATTCATAGGTGTGGTTTGGGCGTAACGTGAAATAAACCAATCAGAGCGTCCTCTCACATTCCCTTTAAGAGCAGGCGTGCTTGTTCCATGGCGGATTGCTATTATAACGGCGGATTTACCAGCGCACGCAACTTACATGATGGTAAAGGTGATTTCGCAGTCTTCAGAGTTTAGTTTCCTGGTTCTTGACGGACAGCCCACTTTGTCAGATGTCCTTATATACCGATGTGTCTTGCCACTATTGAACAAACAGGTTTGATCCATCATTACTACAATTAGCCTGAATAATTTGGGTAAATGTGTAAGCTAGATTTATGCCTATTTTTTCACATCTTCATGGACACCACAATGATTTCCCTCGTGTGGTAATATTTTTCCTTGTAATTATGTATGGTTTGCAAAAATGGGAACTTCTGCGTCTGTGTAGATGAGAGAAGCAAAGTGTATGTGTGTTGTGCACACGCTACATTATGGCCAAGCATGCACCCTTAAAATAGCATCTGAATAACGTGCCACTGACTTTAGACTAGCGCTTATATAGCGCTTTCACAGACCCAATGGCCACCAAAGCGCTTTACAAGTTGCCTCACATTCACCCATTCACACACCGACGGCAGTGTGCCATGCAAGGCGCCATCCAGCTCGTCAGGAGCAGCTGGGGTTAGGTGTCTTGCTCATGGACACCTAGACACTTGGTCAGATGGAACCGGGGATTGAACCACCAACCTTCCGGTTTGTAGACAACCTACATGAACCACTGAGCCACTGCCGCCCCTCCGCTGTGCGTTGTGTGCAAAATAGGAATGATACATGCGTCGGTGTACAAAGTAATTTGCGCTGGGTGCAAGATAGGGCCCTGACACTCAAAGAGTTAGTTGACATGTAGGTGCAACGTTATTTAGTCTAATAGGGACAATCAAAGTAAAGTGAAACCTAATTGCTTTTTTTGAGCATTAAAGCTATTCTATTACACCAAATAAACAAAATAATGAACGTTTAAAATAGCATAATTTGACACCTTTAATAGAAATTCCATTGCCTGTACACAGACAGTATGCCCAAATATCAGGTTGAGAGTCATTCCGCTGCTTTATTTACAGGTAGCCTAAATATTAATATTTGACCTTGCATTAATTTTTTAAGTTTAGCTTTTTTTAATAAACCTTATTTTTTTCATGTTAATGAGTGCACGCATCTTCTGTTGTGATGAATTTCATAATGACTTGGGAGAAGTTGCACTATTTAAGAGAAAAGTCCTAATCTGCTGTTAATTGTCTCCTGGAGCAAAGACACAGCAAAATCAATTATACAGTGTCTGCACAAAGGAGAGTAAAAAAAAGGAAAGACAAGCCACTGGAGGGATGGAGTTGAGAAACTTCTAAGCATGGCCCATCAACCTTAAATCGCTGAAATAAATTAATTAGGTAATGGGCTAAATGCCTTTAAATATGCTTTACTGTAATTATACCTGGAAAATAAGTCACATCTGAATAGAAGCAACACATGATCAAAATTGCATTGAGAGATAAAACAAAACAAACACATCCATGAACGAGTCACCTATACACCCTCTTGTTGTCCCAGTAAATTATGTCACAGTTTTCAAGCAAGATTTTCAAATTAAGAATAAGTATGGACTATTATGATGTTAGGTTTATGCTTGCATTTTCTCGGTTTCTGTAAACATGCCAGTTTTCATTTGTTGCCATGGTTACTCATTAGTTGATTGATTAGTCCCAACCTGTGCCTTGTTTTTCTCCTCAGTTACCCTGTGTGCTTATAGTCCTCAGTTGTAGTTGTTATTTGTTCGTTCTCATTGGTAATATTCTGGTTTGAGTCGTTCCTGCAGTTTCCTGTTTCTCCTGCATGATTTATTGTTATTAATAGATATTGCTGCACCTAGATCCTGCTTCAACTCATCCCCGCTGCAACCCCTTCTGACATATGATGCTTTTTGTACATTTTGGAGCTTGGCAGCCTAAGTCACCTTTCACTCTTATTGTGTGGAAAAGAGCAGCATGAATAATCTTCAAAACATTTCCATACATGAAGAAAGAAACAAGTGTGTTTGTTTTTTGCTTGAGCTATCCTTTTAAGGAAAGTGTGCCTCAGAGAGACGGAATTTTTTTCCTTTTCTGTTTTTTTCCTGAACTTTCTTAGTTTAAAAGAGAAAGATTCTTAATTAAAGAGCTAAACACATTGAACAGTGCTCTGCACCCCAATCAATTAACTAATGGCTGCATGAGGATCAGAAATGATCCTTCATGCTGTGCTCTTGATTTTAAATAGAATGGAATTGCTCATTTCCCTCCAGAGTTATATATATATATATATATATATATATATATATATACTATTTTACAGAGCTTAAAGATGAAGTATGTATTTTCTGCACCACTGAATTGCAAAAATAAGAGAGTGGAGCTAAATGTGCGTTCAGTTTTATCTGAAACAGATGAAGGTGAATCTGGCAATGTTTTATTACGTTGGATGTCAGTGATATGAGATTGTGTGTATGTATTTGTATTGTACTTACCATGTAACTACACGGAACAAGAGGTTAACAAGCACCACTTTAAATTACGGCCCGCAATGTCACACTTACCCTATAACTACATGGAACAAGAGGGTAACAAGCACAACTACATGAAACAAGAGCATCTTTCCCCAATATTTAAGCAAAAGTTTAAGCACTTTTGTTAAAAAGATTACTGTATAAATGCAACCCTGTCATTTTTAATAAGCCTATACAGTATGTATTGGTACACCATTATTACAAAAATGTACGCAGTATGTTCTCGCTAAATTGCTTTAGATTGTTGTATGATGATAGTAGAATAAGTAACCCTATAATTAGTTCTATAATTCTATACAGTATAAATACTTTTTTAAATTATCCTAGTTGTAACCCCTTTATTCCCCAAACTTGACATATTGTTCCCTTATACTTGTTACGGTCTGGTATGGTACGGAGAGTGCACGAAGAAGGAGAATATCTTGGTACAAATATTTAATGATCACTTGGATAAATATCAGAGAACAACACAACTCAGACCAAATACAAAAGAGAACTGACAAAGACAGAGGGAGATCACAGGGAATATATACAGGTGACAGGGAGGAACTGATTAAACTGATTAGCAAGACACACAGCTGAACCAAAATAACTAATAATGGCGGTGACCATGGAAACAAAGGAGTGGTGGTAAACAGACAAAAAAAAAAAAATGGAGAACAGAAACAAATTGACATGTAACAATCTTAAATGTAAGTACTTTATAGGTACACTGTAATGACCGAAAGTTGAGCTGTAAATTCATCTTAATTGCGCAGTACTTTCCAGGCTGCAATCTAAAGCGATACCACAATTTGTTGGTGTTTATACTGCCTGTAGTGTTCATTTCAGCTGGAAATTGCAATGAAAGGTATGTTTATGAGTTTGCAAGAATTAGGCGTATAGCATCAGTTCTGGCAGGTCACGTTAGTCAAGCTCTCATCAGCTGACTCCCAGCTGATACACGTCTATCTATAGGAATACGGCGCCCATCACTGTATACATATAAAAGCTCCTTTAGTATTATCAGCAGCTGTCACGTTTCTCTGGAGCTATTTACTCTCCTCCCTCCCCAGCTCCTCCTCTCTTCCAGTCAGTATGGCATTCTGATTCCCCTTGAATCAGTATAAATTCTCGAATCATGTTGTTCTTTAAAATCTTGAATTAATGATATTTGCAATACATTCATGTTGGTTCTGTTCTGTCTACCCTAAGGAGGGTCATTGCTGCTCTCCCTGATCTTATCCATGCTAGGCTGCATGGATGCGCAGGGAGTTCTTGCCCAGAACTGAACCATGCCACCAATCGTAACTGTATGCTAATTGCCAATCGTTTTTGACGATAATGGTCCTGACAGATATGCAAGTATAGGCACGCTATTGCAATGAGTCTATGTTGGTTTTTTTATTGTACTGTACACATAATGGTGGTCCTACCTCATGGTGGGTGCCATGTTGAGATCACATGTCCAGCCAAATTCTACTAAAATTATTTTGGCAGCTACCCTGTTTTTAAAATAATGGGGGTTATGCCAACAAACTTCCATATTCTGTAAAACAGGTTATGTCGCTTCTGGTTCAGGTCTTTTGTATATGCTTCATTACAGTCATTTTAATCAAGAAAACTTCAAAGGAGTGAGCACATATTACATTTATGCATTTGGCAGACGCTTTTATCCAAAGCGACTTACATTGCATTTAAAGCTTCACATTTACATTCTTATCAATTCTTGCTTTCCTTGGTAATCGAACCCATGACCTTGGCGTTGCAAGCGCCAACGCTCTACTGTTTGAGCTACAGGAAGGCCGAATATTAGCATAACCTATGTCCATTGCATATGCAGATTGATATTAAAAGTTTTTATTCTTCTTCTTCTGACTAACATTGCGCGGTGACCATAAATTAAAATCGAAATGCCAACAATAAAAATAAATAACTAGCTGATTACCTTAAAAGTCCATAGATAACGCAGTCAGTTCATGCTGCCGTTAACACTTTCTCCAACAAGAGGACGCGATGAAAGCTGTTTTCCTATTTGTTCATGTGACGTTCGGCATGGAGCCTATTTAACCAGTAGTGATGAATACTCCTGCAGAATATCTACAATGGCAACAATGACTAAAAAAATTTTTGTGATGCTGCATACATGTCAATAGCTATCACTTCATTCGTCTCAGCAAGCCAAACATAAACATTAAATTAATTTGCTTTTTAAAATACACATAAATGAACATGGCATTCCTACATGGCAAAGTGTGTTTACTGTTTAGTACATAATAAATATATGTTTTAATCTTATTTAAATTAATGCAACATATTAGTCTAGGAAAATGTCACCTCAAACTGTGCTTTCATGCCATTCAGCGATGTTCTTTCTGTTTTAGTGGGAGTTGTTTGAATGTTATACTTTTTCTCTCAATAGTGCCACAGCTTCCCTTGCTGAGGCTTCTTTTGCATCTGACCATGACTCTCTGGCTTTTACATGAAACACCATACATAATGAGTTTTTACAGGCATGAGAAAGCTCACATTTTTTCTAGGGTTCCTGTCTAGCAGAAAGGCTCAGGCACACGCAGTAGCGCACACACACATTTATTCTGCCTGAGGCAAAAGCTGCTCTCTGCACAGGAATCAGCTTAAGTTCACTCGCATGCTGCCCCTTTTTATATCCAGTACCAAACACTTGAATAACTGAATGGTCAGAATATTAGGCAGTACACCAGTGAAATCAAAACTGATGTGTATGCAGAGATTTTTAATTGGAAAAACAAGCTCTAGTTGGAATTTTCAATATCAGATCTCCAATGATCACCAACTACTTGTGAAACCAAATTAAGGATGGATGTTTACATACAGTTTTTGAGAACACATTTTAATTCCATCTGTAATGAGGAGTCAGCTGAGTTAGGATAAATGTGCAAACAGGAAGGGGTCAATCACCAGCAATAGTAGCATCCAAGGCCAGACAAAGATGTGGTCAAAACACAAGCACATACTGTAGCCGAGGCAGGCAGCAAACAATCACAAGAAATGATCCAGGGTAAATACAAAAGGCAGGCAGCAAGAATCAAAACAGATAAAACAGTCCGAGGTCAAACACAGGCAAGGCAAAACACTGAAGGAACGCTCAGTAATGTCAGTCGGGGCAAAACAAGACTTTGCACTCAGTGAAAGTGTGTGTGCTGCTAAAATAGTCCAGGTAATGTGACTCAGGAATATGGTAATCAGTTCCAGGTACGGGCTTATGAGATTCAAGTTGTCTCCCTCCTTAGAAGCGATCGTTGACAGCCGGGAGGTCAGTGGGCTCGCCCGACCACGGTGGATATCCCAGCACACATTGAAATGGAGTCAAACCTGTGGAGAGTTTCCGCAGTGAGTTCTCGGCATTTCTGCCCAAGCAAATAATTGCTCCAGTCAGATTGGTTCTGGTTGCAGTATGTCTGTAAAAAGAGAGTTAGTTCTTGATTTAAGCATTTAGTTTGATCGTTGGATTTAGGATGATACCCAGAAGTAAGGCTGACGTATATGTTAAGTTGTTGAAAGAAGGTTGACCATACTGGAGAGGTAAACTGGGGACCTCGATCAGAAACAATGTCCTCAGATAGGGCGTAAAATCTGAATACCCAATTGCTCAAATCTTCTGCCGTTTTCATTGCTGTGGGCAACTTGGACAGCGGAATTAAGTAGCATGCTTTAGAGAAGCGGTCGATGATGGTGAGTATGATTGTGTTACCCTGGAAGATTGGCAGGTCTGTCATGTAATCGATGGCTATACATACCAAGGACATTGAGGAATTGGCAAAGGTTGGAGTAATCTGACAGGAAGTTGCTTGGGTGATTTTTTTACTGTGTGTTGCAGTTGGAACAATTATGAATGAGAGCGATGGTGTCGGACTTCATAGACAGCCACCAGAAGTGGTTGCGGAGTAGTTGATGGGTAGCGGTGATACCGGACGCTAGGGGACAAATTAACACCCATTGCAAGACCTTCTTTTGGAGTGAGGGAGGCATGTAAATCCGTTTTAGAGGGCATTCTGGGGGTGATGGGTTGCAAGCTTGGGCATCAACAATCTCTGTCTTAATGCCCCATTGAACAGGAGCCAAGATCATGGTTGATGGTTGTAACGAGGTATGTTGTTATGGGAAGGAGGAGGCGGGAAACCGGCAAACATTCACAGATTTTAATAAATAAATAAACAAATACAAAAATGAAAGTATAAGCCAGCAGCCCCTCGCGGACGACTGCTGGCCACACAAAACAGAAAACAAAACACAAGTTCAGGCCTGTTCCTCTCTCCATCTCCACTGTTGTCGCTCCTCCTTTTATGCTTCTGCTCCTCCGTGACAGATACGAGACCGCTGCGTTGTGCATGTGTCGTTCGTCATTAATCACGCCACCGGTCTCGCGCCACTCTCTCACGTTCCTCGACCTCGTCTTGCTCGCCACATACCTCCATCGCCCCTCGCAGGGTAGGTGCCTGCAGGGGTATGGACAGACGAGACGAGAGAGGGAAAAAAATTATTGGTCCGGTTCCCACAACGGGCTGTCATCTGGACCTCCACCAGCTGGGCATCTTCTCCGCGGTGCCTGACGGTGGCGCTGGATAGCCCTCGGTGGGCACTCTCCGCCGCCTGGTGGATGGCGACGGCTCCGGGCAGACGGTGGGAGTCCCCCGTTCCCTGCTCCTCCCCGTCATGGAAGATGGCAGCAGGCTCCGGCCCACGGCGATCGCCGGCGACTCACTCCAGCGCACCGCCTCGAACGTCCATGGTGACGGAAACTGCCCACCATGCTCGATGGCACCGCGGATTCCAAACAGCGGCGAGGGCTCTTTGACAGCACGTTCCTCCTTCTTCCCGGGTTTCGGTGAGAGATCCCGGGTTTTCCGTGAGAGATACGAGACTGGTGCGTTGCGCAGGTGTCGTTCATCATTAATCATGCCACCGGTCTTGCGCCGCTCTCTCACGTTCCTCGACCTCGTTCTGCTCGCCACAATGGTATGATCTGCTCATCGGTTTGTGCATGTTATGAAGACTCATATTGTCAAGAACGAGTGTCAGCTTTCGTGTTTTTGGAACCTGGACAATACATGACAGTGAAGTTACATCGAGTAAAGAAGGGAGTCCACCTTTCCTGTCTAGGATTGAGTCTTTTGGTCATACACATGTAAAAATTTGCAAAGCCCATGAAACATTGCAATTCTTTAACAATGGTTGGTTGTGGCCATTTCATAACTGCCTGTACTTTGCTTTCATCCATGGCCACTCCTTCAGGACTTCTCGTACCCTAAGGAGATGGAGCTCTGTTGAAATTCACATTTATCTGCCTTGTTATACAATTGGTGAGAAATGAGGCATTGCAGAATGGCTCGGACATCCTGGACATGTTCTGCATACGAATAAGAATGTCATCAATGTAGACAATCACCCATCGATTCAGCATGTCCCTGAAGACATCATTGATGAAAGCCTGGAACACGGATGGATTATTGACCAGCCCGAACGGCATAACCAAGTACTCATTGTGCCCTGTGTTGGTTGAGAATGCTGTCTTCCATTCATCTCCTTCACAGATGTGAATGAGGTTGTATGCACTGTGCAGATCGAGTTTGCTGAAGTATTTGGCCATTCGGAGCTGTTCCAGGGCTGCAGGAACCAGAGACAGGGGATAACTAATTTTTACAGTAATCTCATTTAGGCCACGATAATCCATGCATGGATGGAGACCTCCGTCTATCTTGCCCAAGAAGAAGCCAGCGGATGCTGGTAAAGTAGATGGTCTGATGAAACCCTTTGCTAACTTCTCCTTGGTATAAGTCTTTATTGCCTCAGAATCAGGTTGGAACAGTAGGAAGATTCACCTCTGGGAGGCGTGTTACTAGGTAGTAAGTCTATAGCACAATCTCAGGAATGATGTGGAGGCAGTTGTGAGGTCTTGGATTAAAGTGTATTAAAGTGTCACTCAAAGTGCCATTTTAGTCTTACTGTAAATGCTGAGAATTCATGAAATTCACTCCTACTTTCAAACTTAAGTATAAAAGCAAGTTATCAAATTTCTTAAAGCTAAGAATCACTCTTATTCTTCCAGTTATTTAAGACAGCTCGAGAGGTCTCTCAAGTGGTTAGGAGTTGCCAGTAGGGGCTTGTGATGGCACTGAGGAGACAGAGACGTGCGCAAATCTTTCAGGAGAGGAAGAATGTTTTTGAAATGTTTGACGACGAGCAGTTAATCAAACGGTATCGTTTGGACAGAGCAGGCATCATCTTTGTCAGCGCTGGTTAACGTTGAGCTGAACTTGCTTTTAATCCCTCTCGGCCAGTTCGGTTTTCTTTTGGAATCCATGGTGGCCGAATATATCATAAAATCTAGCTTATATATAGTCAGGTCAGTTAGCAGTACACCGTGTTAAAATGTGTAATTAAGACATGGTGGAAAACGTTTTTTTTTTGTTTAGCTTTCATTTTCATTGTGTAGCCTATATCAAAATGTATTCTCTTAAAATTATAATTGTCAAATGTGTGTTGAATGTAAACTCCTCTTAGGAATTTCACCATTCAATGTGAATTAATCTGAGAATATTCTTAAATAATAAAATCTATTCAGTGATTGGTCCATGCCTATGTCGTCATCCAAAATCCTGTTTGTGGCACACCAAAGTGTCGTGAATCATCTCTAAGACTGACACTTAAGATTTAGTCCTACACTTCACTTAAATTACGACTCAGATGCTTGATAACTAACTTTTAAGCGCAGCTTTGAGCCAAGATTTTTTTTACTCTTAAGTCAATTCTTAAGCAGTGTTCTTGTGAGTAATTCTCAGAGGCTTGATAAATACGGGCCCTGAGTACTAATGAAGGGAGGTTGGGATTTGCGGTGGGTTCAATCTGAACAGAAGCAGCTCTCATATTGTTGGGATGGATAGTTCTTAGACACTTGGCATGTGTTCGTCCACTGAATGATCTGCTTCTCACTCCAAGACACGTGGGGGTTGTGATCTTGGGGAGGGCCTAGTATTACCGGATGGTGAGGTGAATTGATGAGATATCCTGATATCTTGAGTGGTGTAATGGACATGGCCGGTATCGATGGGGCATCCGTCTAGCGCTTCCACTGCCAAAGAAAAGTCACAGGGGTTTAGTGGTATATCATGTGCACTAGCAAATTCGTCAATGAAATTGCCGGCAGCTCCAGAATCGAGCATAGCCGTGGTAGTCACAGATATCTCAGAGTACGTTAAAATTACAGGCAATTCCATGCAATTAGATGAGCATGTGAGAGGGGTACAGGAACTCACCGTGAGAGTGTTGAATTGAGATGGTGTTGGTTGACAGGTGACCTTTAAGTGTTCAGCCTGACCACAATAAAGGCACACATGCTATTGAATGCGATGATATCTCTCTTCTGGGGTTAGAGGAGCCTGCCCGATCTACATGGGTTCTGATTCAGTGATATGGAAGGAAGTGGCTGGAGGTGATACTGAGGCTTGGCTGGGTCTTTGGGCTCGAATAAATGATCAACATATGGCAAATTCAACGAACTGGTCCAGCATCTTTCCCTCATCATGGCAGGCTAACCCTGGTTGCAGTTCAATACTCAGTTCTTTGCGAAAAAGCAGTTTAAATTAACCTAGAAATCCCTTACATTTAGCTGGTGTTACATCACACTTCTACTGTGTTTAGCTGAATTCATATTGATTGAGGGGCTAAGCGGAGGAGCGTAGTGTTGGCTTGGTGTGGGTAGGTGGAGGCTCTGTAGTGTTTTTACTAGCTCCTCCATCACAGATGTTGAATTTGTGACAACACCAAACCAAGAATGGTTTTATTTTCCAAAAGAGTCAACATAGCTTTTATTATGTTCTGACTTCTGGGGCAAAAGAAAAAGGGAAAGTGCACTTGCTGTGATTTGATTAATACTGAAAAAAATACTGTAAATTGCTTTTACAGAGTTTGAAATTGACGTATGAACCACAAATAAAAACTTAGAAGTGATAAATGATTTATTGAATTAGTTTTTCTGCATTTAAAAACTAGTTACATTTTTTGGGAGAGCACAAAGTCAAAATATCAGGGTGGGACAATATCCTGATATCATGAAGAAAACCCTCATTAAAAAAGTAAACAAAAATAATATGAATATAATAATATGTTAGCAAAACTTATTTACTGCTTAATAATATTAGTTGTATAATGCTCTACTATATAATATAAGATTTTTTTGTCTGCAAAATAAAAATAAAAAAAATATTATTTTCAGATAATTTGACATTTTTATGACATAAAATCAGTTATATATAAACATTACCCATTTATTCAGAAATATAATATTTTACAATAATTATTCATTCATAAGGGTATTTAAAGGGGGGGTACAATGGTGTTTCATGTATTCAGAGTTGTTTACAGTGTTAAAGAGATGGATTATCATGCTAATAATGGCCAAAGTTTGAAAAGTTATTTTGAACGAATAACAGAATTTCTGTGCTGAAAATCATACTTCCGGGTTGCAACACGTTTCGGCTGGTTTTTTTTCTATCGTGGATCTAATGACGTAGACCAGAGTGGAACTCCTTATATGAGCATTGCTCTCGGAAAAGCGCGTTCACGCACACGTTGACCAGAGGAGAGAAAGACCGCGCTCATCGACACGCTACTACCGGAAATCATCATCAGCAGCGCTAAATAGGAATGGTTGAAGTCAAGAATGTCTCCAAAAAAGTGTGTTTTTGGGATGTGAGGGAAAGTTTACCTTGTTCAGCTTCCCAAAGAACCCAGTGTTACTGGAACAGTGGATGCAGTTTGTATGTTGTGAATGCTCCCCGCTTGACTCTAGCTCCGCCCACGCCCAGAATCAAGGACCTCGGCTTTTTCCGGATAGAATCGGAAAGCTGTATTTTTATTTTATAAATATGATGAAACTAAAGACTTTTTGGAGATATGAAGGACGCACTATTACTCTATAGGTACTCAAGATTAACATGAGATTGACTGAAACTAAGTATTTTACCCCCCCTTTAAAACCAAAACATGGATATAATGAGTAGTTTTTTAAGATTCTCAAACTAGATTTGTAGATGATTTTTCATTTTTATTATCATAGTCACTTGTTATGTGTTATGTAATATATTCATATTGACCCATACAATGAATAAAATTCAAACCAAACAATGGAAAATCGTAAATTCATAACAATACTTCTACTACTTCTAGACGAATGTCTAATATGAGCATGAATCAATATGTAAATCTCAGCCCCAAACTGCCCCTAAGATGCTTTCTTCCTCTTAAAAAGTCTTGGTTATGAGAAACACATTTATATTTTAAAAAATGTGGAAGCGTGTCCAGTCACCAGAGGCAGCTGTCACAGTGGGCGCCTGCCAAAACAGAGGGGCGCAGGGATATGCAGAGTCTCATTACTGATCCATCTAAACTGGCCTCCTACAGAGTGACATTTGGGAAATCACAAGGAGGCATTTAAACAAAATTGTCAACTACTGACAATCCTCTGTGCTGCATTAACATTAGATTAATAGAACTGAAGTATTGGGATGTTTGGATCATCTTCACAAACCATTGTGAGAAAAGCTGATGTCTAGAGGTAATCAGGTGTGCCCACCCACAGATGTAATGTGAGAGCCCCCATTCTAAAATGATTGGAATGTGGGCATATTTCACTGATTGTGAAATATGACCACCCTCACTTTTTGTGGCGCATCTGGCCCCAAAGCTTTAGACCACTGATGAAAATGGACTGACAGTTGGCATAAAGCTGGTATTGTCTAAAACAGGGGATTCACAGCTCCGTCATTTATCGTGGCATAAAACACAACAATCCACAAATTCATGATTTACAGTGCACTTTTCATCAAGTCTGTTCTACTTCAATCATTTGCTGCATATTTGCAAAAGATTTGCCATAAAAACTGTTTACGAGTGACAACCTCTTCACTGTTGCCATCAACTATCAACATGTTATCAACTAACAGATCTAGCAGAATATTGCTGCCATTACACACACACACACACACACACACACACACACACACACACACACCACACACACACACACACACACACACTCCTCTGTCCTGTGAATGATTGAAGTAGAACAGACTTGACGAAAAGTGCACTGTAAATCACAATGGAGCTGCTTATCACTTGTTTATATCTGGACAATATATACATGTGAACAGTTGGACAGTGTTAGTGCACAATAAACTAGTAAAAGTGTGCCAATTTGTAAAGAAATGGTATTTTCTAAAATAGGTATTTTTCCTTAATTTTTTCACCATATTTGAAGAAACACCTAGATTTGGCAAAGTTTTGACACAAATAGTATTTTGAGGTAACACTATTTCGATTGTCCACTTTTGACATTCTACTAACTATAAGTAACTTTTCACCTACGTCAACTAACTCTCATTAGAGCATTGGAAGCTTTTTTTTTTTTTTCATTTTCTTAAACCAAAGGTTTGCTGTAGGTTCACCACTACCCGGAATAATTAGTCACATATTAAAGGTGCTATGTGGAGTTTTTCTACTAAAATGAATCCATTTTGTATTGCCTGTGTTGGAAGGGGTTGTAATCTCACAATAAAATGATCCACTTGGCGGGTTTTGCTATTACCTCTGAAAGCAAGTATTCCTATTTCTATGTGAAGTCTCCGGGTCGGATTTGCGCGAAGTCCAGTGACGTGACTGAGACCTGCATGCGCGCTCCCCGAGCGTCTCGCCTCGTCTACTGACAGCGACGACACTGCAACTTCATGACATGGAGTCTGCTAATACTAAGAAACGACCAGCACAACACAGACTCCAACACAAACTCCACATAATAATAAAACATTTTTTAAAAGTACGCGCACAAGCCCTGGCTTGTAAACGTATTGGTTGCAATCTGAAACATCACCGCTAGATGCCGCTGAAAACTCCACATAGCCCCTTTAACTGCAGTTTTTAATAAACAGTTTTTGCAAGGGCTTACTCAGTACAAAAAGCTGAGCCAATTTAAAATAACGTGAACAATTTGCACCAAAATGTGAATCTTCTGCCATTGTTTTTTTTTTGGCTGTGATTCAGTGTATGTGAAAGAGTCTTGACCAGACTAATGTGCGGCAGGCGAATCCTGCACGGTTGCAGTCAGCGGGCTGACTGAGTGAGTCTAGTGTCAGCTGTGAGCCTGATGTCTTCTGACAGACTACAGGAGTGGGACGAGTCTCCGCCTCAGTAGCAGACTGAAGAATTACACAAGGTGACTCCTCCCATTCAGTGCCGGCCAGATGCTCAGGAACTCGGTTGCATTACGCAAGGCTGACTGGAGCGGTCAAGATGAGGAGTGATTCTTACCAGCCGCTTCTCGCAACAGAATGAGGCTTGTGTCTGCTTATGCTCAGTGACATGTGTCAGTAGATGTAGCAGACTTCAGAAACAAACCTTAGCTACATGCTACGTGGTCGCTAGTGTCACTGTGCCTGAGCTTCTCAGAGAACTGGTCAGCAGTGAGAAACAAGTTTAAAAAAAATCCACAGCCACGAGTACATCAAAACACATGCTGCAGACTCTTCTACGGTGGTGATACATGATGTGAAGGTCACATGTTATGAGTTCACAGAGAAAGTGTGACATTAATAATAAGGGAGGTGCCAGAATGATTAATCACACACAGACTGTTGGTTACGTAAAGGAGAACGGAGTCGTGTCAGCCTGTCCTCTTAAGCCTGCACGCTTTGTTTTTTTTCCACCTGTCTTGCACACGGTCCTGCATTCTAGCCCTATCAAAGTATACACTTTTAGATATACGCTGTCATGAACAATTTGCATGAAGTATCCACCTTATTTTTAACATAGCACAGCAATTGGTGAGTTGAATATGCAAGGCTTCTAGTGTCATTCACTTCCAGTTATTTTACCTGTTGTAGCGAAGTGGGGAAATTAAAGGGGACATATCATGAAAATCTGACTTTTTCCGTGTTTAAGTGCTTTAATCAGGTCCCCGGTGCTTCTACCAACCAAGAAAATATGAAAAGTGACAACCCAGTAACTTTGTTTTGGTAAGCCTTTCTCTGCAAGCACATACACAAATAAGTCAATCAGATTTCGCTCCCCTTCTACTGGTTATTTCTGAGATTTTTGATGAGTGAGTGAGATTCGTGTGTTTTGTTATTGTATCTAAAACTTGTGTAAAGGATCAGCCGTCTTCTGAACGGGGGCGGGGAGCAGCTGCTCATTTGCATTTAAAGGGACACACACAAAAACTGTGCGTTTTTGCTCACACCCCAAAACTGGGGCAAATTTGACAAGCTATAATAAATGATCTGGGGAGTATTTTGAGCTGAAATTTCACAGACAAAGGCACGTAATTACCCCAGAGGGACCTTTCATTTAGACAATACTCAAATGTGATGAGTTTAGCAGTGCGATTTCTTCTTCAGTGCCCTGAAGCGTGTCTTTCTCTGTGTCCGGTGTTAACCTCTCCTTGGTAGATCCTTCTACTTTTTGCCGTTGGGCAGAGCTGCTTAAGAACCACTCTGATTGAGGGAGAAACGAGCTCCAGGTTCTCCCAATCACACCGTTGAGCTTAAGGCTACGTTTACACATGGACGGCTTTTTTCATAAACGGACATTTCACCCCTCTCCGTTTTCAAAAATAACATTGTGTATATGCCGTGTATGTATGCCGTCAAGAGCATGCCAAACCTGTAGGTGGCAGTGTAACGAGAAGCTAGAAGTAACGACAAGCCCACGTTAGCAAATCAGAATCCCGAAAATAGTCACATACTGTGACGTCGGCTGCCTAAAACTCAGTTTTCCTCAGTTTACATGCAAACGTGCAAACAAAGTTTTCCAAAATCTCCACTCTGGCCGGAGTTTTTAGAAAGAATCGGTTTCAGAGGAGAATTCTCCGTTTGCGTGTAAATGAAAGGGCACAAACGAAGGGAATAGTCTCCGTTTTTACGTGTAACCGGGGCCTAAGTGCTGGTTTCCATATCTAGAGGCCACATTGACTCGCCACACTGTACAAAAATGGTCTGTTATACTCCTTGAAACTGCATACTGGTATCATATTATTTTAATTCATTATCATAAACATAAACACACTGGTTCCCTGCTATATAGTAGGCGAAAAACAGTGTGACACAAAAGAAATATGTTCGAATTCACAGAAGTAGGCAAAAAGTACGCAGATGACCTTACATCTTCCGGCGAGATTCTGAAGTGTGCATACGATGAACACTTTACTATCCCATGAGGCTTTGTGAATGGATTTGTGAATGGCAGTCAAGTCAAGTCACCCTTATTTATATAGCGCCTTTTACAATGCAGATTGTTTCAAAGCAGCTTTACAGTGATAATAGGAAATTAACGCAAAAAAAAAGATTGTTTTGGCTGTGCAGAAGCTCTAGAAGAATGTCAGTCTCCAGTTTATATAAGTAAGTTTAGCATTGATCAATTTCCGTTGTAAAAATTATGATTTATTAAGCTTAAAAACGTTTTTAACTGAAAACAGAAAACTTTTAATTCAGCATTTTTAGTCGTTTCTCGGATTCGTGTGAAAGGGAATAATTTTGATAACGTTTTCATCTGTACAGAGGAAAAAAAAACTTTTGTCCTGTAGTTGAGGCCTTCACAGTGGATAGTCTTGACACGGTCTCTGCTAACTCTGCGCAGGATTGTAAACGTAAGTACCTTTTAGACTTCTCGCACATCCATTTTTGTTGTTTCTTCTTTCATCTTATGTTTTTTTTATTGTCATTTTCTATCTTCCTACACTTCCGCAAAATGATATTACATTGCTTCTTGATCATTTTGCAACACAATATATTTAAAGTGAAATGTCCAATGATAATAGTGGCACTAAAAGCACATTCAGTTTTATCTGAATCTGGCAACATTTTATTACATTGATTGCACGTATTTGTTACAGAAGCACTTCCATATGGAAGGTGGAAGGTGAACAGTGAGTTTATTGCAAGCAACAGGGGGTAGGATGATGGATGATACCGTGGCTGACGAGGCAGATAAACACAGGTAGGAAATGAGACACGCTGGGAGGACGTAGTGCAGATCTGTGACAATATTGCAATGCAGCAGTTTGGAAATGAAATGTCCAGTGAGTGGCACTAAAACAATAATGCTTTATTACATTTGAAAATAAAGTAATACCTACTAAACTCTACCCTAAACCTAACCAATAGTGTTAACAAATCTTAAAAGTTCGTTTTAATTGTGACTCGTGTTACTCAAGACTGTTCCAGATGAGCTACCGAGCAAGTTTACTATGTCAGAAAAGCCATACATAAATAGCTTATGTAATGCAAACGTCAAATGCATTCGCTTACAAATCATGCCCTATGGTAAAAGTGTTTTGAGGGCATAACAGAATTGTGCAAAGATGTAGCGGTAAATAGGCAACTGAAACATACTTCAGCTTTACACAGCGGGTTTTAGCAAAGATATGTTAAAACATCTTTGACCCAGGTAATCAAGCTTGAAACCTTGGGTTTGTATCTCTGTGCTTAAAGCTACACTGTGTTAATTAATCCCATCTAGAGGTGAAATTGTATACCAACCGAATATTACTTTCTAGCCCCTCCCGTTCCGAGGGCGTTTTAAACTCCTACCGTGGCTGTATTATTTCAAATCTGCCGGCAGTCGCGGGTAATATCCCGCTCGCATTTATCACGGTGCCACTGAGTGTAAAAACATGAAAGGCGAAGCTTGAATTTCCAGGTATGTCCCTCTTTGGCTAATGTATTTTCAAGATGGAGGCGCAACATGGCTTCCGCCATTCGAGCAGCTCACCGTATGTATTATAAATGGCAGATTCTACGCTTACGAGAATACTTGATTAGTTGGTAGAAGTAATTATACATTAATGAGCACATATCATTTTGAAAGAACAAAGAGTTTTTTGCTACGAATCAACTTAAAAAATTACACAGTGTAGCTTTAAGAATCTGGGTTGCATTCAAAAGGGTCAGTATGAATTATCAGTAGTCTAGAAATTAGAGAATAACTGTGATCACATTATTGCTGTGCCCTTAAGCGAAGCATGTGACCCAACGGGTCTCACCTTTCAGTTGTATCTGTAAAAATATATAATAGTTGATGGTGAAGAGTGATGGTGCAGAGTGAAACTGGCCATCATTTTTTTTTATCTTCTTATGCAGATTGAGTATGTAAAACGAAAATATGGGATATGGTCCCATTGGAGGTGGGGAGAGTTTGCCAAGGAGGGGTGTGAGAGCCAGAAAAGATAAATGTAATCCATTGCCGGTGAAAAACTACAGGGCAATATAGATTAGTTCGACTTGAGTTGCCCTAAACCTCAACACAAATATAATCGGCAGGAAACAGGGAACATCTCGCTTTTCCCCTGGAGAAACAGTGCAGATATATCTGACTCCCTTCAGAGAGATCCTTCATCTTCAAGAGGAATAAACCAGCAATATCAACAAGGTTGAATAGGCAAAGTGTGGGCCTTTCCAAGTGCCGCAGTCACAGAGATGACTGTGATAATTAACCAACTTTGAATTAGCACTTCCCCAGAGCAACATTATTCATTACAATATAATGACTGCTTAACAAAGCTCATTTGCACATTACCATCTAACAGCACTGTTATGTGTGTGACAAAGTGTATGCAGTGGCTTTGGAAAACACCTGCTGGCTGGTTAACCGGCTTGAGCATGTACCACTGTTTCATTATCACCCTGTCAATGATTTGTTTAACTGTTAGGATTTCTAGCTTGCTATGCATCAATTACAGAGCATGGAGAGAGTTGCGCGTGCTGCGTACATGTCTAGCGCATAAGAGATAACTTGACTGAATTGCGGCAACAGGACCAAATTGTGAATTTAATTTATGGCTATTTATTGTTATATTACTCTAAATGTGTCTACAAGCTCAACTGGGAGCCTAAATAATTAAGTCTTTTCATCGCAAACCCTTTTTGTTTTAGCTATTCATCCGACTGCTCTTGATAACACACCTAAGGGAATAATAGCCAAAAGCAATAACAATTTATTTCAAAACATTTAGAAGGATACTTCTATTTCCTGCCTGCTTTTGTTCTAGGAAAACTGGCAGGTTGTGCTGGATTCGTATTTTGCTGCTGTTCCCACAGAGTGGATTTGACAAATGGCTTCAATTATGCTCCTGCTGTTCTGGAAGGGTATGATAGTACAGTACAAATCAGCTTGTTTGTCCTTAAAACAGACCTGAAAACCTGGGTCAGAGAGAACCCTGTCAGGCGAAACTGAGGTGCTTGCTTTCGCTATCTGACAGACTGACACCGAACCGGCAGATCTGTACCACCTCAGCTGCCTAAACAGTATTTTAAGGCATCATGGCTTCAAATGTAAGATTGTTCCAAGTTATGCTGCCTTATAAGATACACCATTTTGACCAAAATTTAGGGCAGAGTCCCATGCCAAAAATGTTGATTATAATAGTATAAATGAATTAATCAGGGTTTTTTTGGGCTTCACAACACAGGCTCATTGGAAAAACATACATGTGGTGATATTTCTGCACAATTATATTATGTTGCTTCTTGCATGTTTTCAAGCACCCTGTACCAGATGAGCTTCCGAGCAAGTTTACTACAGTAGAAAAACCATACATATGGAGCTGGTTATATAATGCAAACGTCAACATGTATCTGTTTATAAACCATGCACTATGGTAAAAGTGACATATCAGTATTGTGCAAAGCACTGCACAAAAAAATAAAGTCTTTATTAATTGATAGTCTGCCCCTTGTAATCATCATTTGTGTGAAAAGGAATGAATGATGTTTTACTGCCACTAGGGTTCATTTCAGCTGGAAACTGCATTGAATTGTATGCAAAGGTATGTTTTTGGAGTTCTGCAAAAATGTAGGCAGAGGGACGATTCCCAATGAGTCTATGTTGGCACTTCTTGTGAGGAATGCTGTTGGTGTGCCTATTCTGTTGTGCATGTTGTACAAGTATTTGTATTAGTGCATGATGTTCTCAATGAAAAGAGGTCTCAAATGTGGTCAAGTGCTCTTCACGGTTAACCTCGGTCTTGCCAAGGTATTGATGTAAACAGTCAGTTATGTCTCAAAGGGATAATTCCCCCAATAGGGTGAGCAAATGATGACGGAGTTTACATTTTTGGCTGAACTATCCCTTTAATGCACAAATTCAATATTTTGACACAAATCAAATTTTTTGTCCATTCACTTAAACCTTGGAGAGTCAAGACTAATAGACCTGCTGCATTACAGTTTGTCAATAATATGAATGCATTTCTTCATTCTTTATTACTGTTTACTTGAATGAGAGGAAGACGCAGACTTTTTGGGACTTTAGCTTATTCACCGTATCCCCCAGAGTTAGATAAGTCCATACATACCCTTTTTCATCTCCGTGCGTGCCGTAACTCTGTACAACATGTAAATAGGAAAATGTTGGCGTTATTTTGTCACTTATTGGGAGCTGTATGCTAGCTGGAGCCGTTTACCTCCAGTCTTTGTGCTAAGCTAGGCTAGCGGTGGGTGCGTCAGACAGAGTTACGGCACACGGAGATGAGAAGGGTATGTATGGACTAACTCTGGGGGATACAGTGAATAAGCTAAAGTCCCAAAAAGTATGCGTGTTCCTTTAAATAATCTGCAGCGATGTTCACTGAATTGAGAAATGTTTAAAGACTACATGCCATTGTTGTAATTTGATTCAATTAATATTAAATATAATAATATAATACATGTGACTGTTTAATACCATAACATAGAAATGTATTACAACCCCTGTCCTAGACCGTTTTTTACCATTAGAAATAGATAAGGAACTAAAACCCTCACTACTTGTAGATAATGCGCTTTGATATTTGGTTTGGTAAATGTTTGCACTGTGGTCCAGCTCTTCTAAAGTCAATATTATTCATTTAACTGTGAGGTTGGTACACAAAATCCGTTTGATCATAAGAACAGCCATGAATAAAGATGAGGAAATCACTCACTGGGACGCGCTCTGTTCTGAATTCCCTTGTGCGCATTGATGGCAGGTGAAGCCATTGAAGACCACTTGAAGGAACGCAGCGCACAGCTACTATTGATTATAATGCCATTTAAAAGTCTGATGGCATGTCAGATGAGAGTTTATGCTTTATTTACTTCTGGCTGGTGTGTTGGCGCGGCAGAATAAGCCTCCGCACGATCCTCCGCTCAATGCACAGACTGCTCATAATTAATCACAGACCTCTGGGTGACTGGACTGAATGTGACCTTTACGCTTCAGCTTCACAGGGACGAAATGTTACTTTTGCATATTATGTTTGGCAAGTCAGTCGCCCTCAATGAAATTTAGTTAATGGGTTGCATTCACTAATAATGGGGTACAAGTTGTGTGCACAGAAAAGGAACATTCAGACTATCAAAATTTCATTCTAAAGGTGCAGCCACAATAGACTTTGTTCTCCATTCACTTCTAGAGAGCAGAAGTGCATGCAACATGCACAGAAGTTTAATGAACACCTACCCCAGGTCATGCTAATGCATATCATTTTTGTTTATCTGAAATAAGACTTATTGTAGGGTCACTTAGTTAGTCAATTAGTCAGTTCGCTTAATTATTACAGTTTAATAATAACATGGTTATTCAGTTATACATTATAATCATATAAAATAAATACATATTTATTTTAAAAAAATATGAAAAATAAAACATTTAATGTTTTTTCTGTTTAAAAGGTTTTGATTTTTGGTTATGTGTGGTTTCAGTTGGT
The DNA here is from genome assembly GCA_033366665.1 of Phoxinus dragarum. NCBI lineage: Eukaryota > Metazoa > Chordata > Actinopteri > Cypriniformes > Leuciscidae > Phoxinus > Phoxinus dragarum. The sequence continues at coordinate 68,086 of JARPMJ010003758.1, forward strand.
TCTAAATTGTATTTAAAATGTTATTTCTGCAGTCATGTCGTATTACAGAAATTACGTGATGTTCTACATGAAACAATACTGCATATTTTATATGAAATGTTAAGTATTAGTCAAGTCAAGTCAAGTCATCTTTATTTATATAGCGCTTTTTACAATACAGATTGTATCAAAGCAGCTTCACAGTGATAACATGAAAATAATACAAAAAATAATTTCATCATCGTCCACCTTTAAGGCAGATCTATAATATTGTTGAATACTAAATGTCCCCAACTAAGCAAGCCAGAAGGCAAGGCAACAGCGGCAAGGAACCAAAACTCCATCAGGTGACAGAAGGGAGAAAAAAACCTTGGGAGAACCCAGGCTCAGTCGGGGGCCAGTTCTCCTCTGGCCAATGAGTGAACAGTGTATGAAGTTCAGATTGAATCAGAGTATTTGTCCAGTTCCGGTTGGTTGAAGTCGGAGTGGAGAGGAGGAGAGACTGGTTGACACTTCAGGTCAGCGGCGTCGTCGTCGTGTCCTGGCGCTGGTCCTTCATCAGATCTGGATACGGCCTGGTTCCGGTGGACAGCGGTAAACCTCGGGATAGACAGAGAGACTAATATTAGCGTAGACGCCATCCTTCTTATGATGTACCAAGTACATCAGGATTACGGGAAGTGTTCCCGGTCCCGGCTGTTCTAAACTATGCAGCCTAATTATATAAGTCTATAATGTGTTATGTGTATGCTAGGCCGAAGAGATGTGTTTTTAGTCTAGATTTGAACTGACAGAGTGTGTCTGCTTCCCGGACAATGGTAGGAAGACTGTTCCAAAGTTTTGGTGCTAAGTAGGAAAAGGATCTACCGCCAGCAGTCGATTTTGATATTCTAGGTATTATTAACTGACCGGAATTTTGAGATCGCAGTAGACGTGAAGGACTATAATGCGTTAAGAGCTCGCTCAAGTACTGCGGAGCTAAACCATTTAGTGCTTTGTAAGTGATCAGCAATATTTTAAAATTTATACGATGTTTAATAGGCAGCCAATGCAGTGTTGACAGAACGGGGCTAATATGGTCATACTTCCTGGTTCTAGTAAGAACTCGAGCTGCTGCGTTTTGAACTAGCTGTAGTTTGTTTATTAAGCGTGCAGGGCAACCACCCAGTAGAGCATTACAATAATCTAGCCTTGAGGTCATAAACGCATGAACTAATTGTTCTGCATTATTCATTGAGAGCATATGACGTAATTTAGATATATTTTTAAGATGGAAGAAAGCGGTTTTACAGATACTAGACACATGACTTTCAAATGAAAGATTGGTATCAAAGAGCACACCCAGGTTCCTAACCGACGACGAAGACTTAACAGAGCAGCCATCAAGTGTTAGACAGTACTCTAGGTTATTACGTGTGGAAGTTTTTTGTCCAATAATTAGAATCTCTGTTTTTTCTGAATTTAGTAGTAGGAAATTACTAGTCATCCAATTTTTTATATCAGCTATGCATTCCGTTAATTTTGTGAATTGGTAGGTTTCGTTAGGTTTTGAAGAAATATACAGCTGAGTATCGTCGGCATAACAGTGAAAGCTAATTCCATGTTTCCTAATGATATCTCCTAATGGTAGCATATACAGAGTGAACAGCAGCGGTCCTAGTACTGAGCCTTGTGGTACGCCATACTGAACTTGTGATTGATAAGACATCTCTTCATTTACTGCTACAAACTGATAACGGTCAGATAAATATGATTTAAACCATGCTAGTGCAATTCCACTAATGCCAACATAATGTTCGAGTCTATTTAAAAGGATGTTGTGGTCAATGGTGTCAAATGCAGCACTAAGATCCAGTAATACTAATAGAGAGATACAACCACGATCGGATGATAAGAGCAAATCATTTGTGACTCTAACGAGAGCTGTCTCGGTACTATGGTACGGTCTAAATCCGGACTGAAAATCCTCGCAGATATCATTACTTTCAAGAAAAGAACACAGTTGTGAGGATACTGCTTTTTCTAATATCTTTGACAGAAATGGCAGATTAGAGATCGGCCTGTAATTGACTAGTTTTGTAGGATCAAGTTGCTGTTTTTTAACAAGCGGTTTAATCATAGCTAGCTTAAAGGTTTTTGGTACGTATCCTAGAGACAAAGATGAATTAATGATATTAAGAAGAGGATCTATGACATCTGGAAGCATCTCTTTCAGCAGCTTAGTCGGTATAGGGTCTAACATGCACGTTGTCGATTTAGATGATTTGACGAGTTTGCAAAATTCTTCCTCCCCTATAGCAATGAATGAATCAAATTTTCCCTCAGGGAGACTACAATGCACTTCCTGATGCGATACTGTATTTGACGGTTGCATAGTTATAATTTTGTCCCTGATATTATCGATCTTATAAGTGAAGAAGTTCATAAAGTCATTACTGCTGTGTTGCTTGGAAACTTCTGGGCTTGAAGCTTTCTTTTTCGTTAGTTTAGCCACTGTTTCAATAAATACCTAGGATTATGTTTATTTTCTTCTAATAGGGTTGAAAAATAAGCAGATCTAGCAGCTTTTAAGGCCTCTCTGTAAGCAATCGAGCTCTCCTTCCATGAAATCCGAAAACACCTCTAGTTTTGTTTTCTTCCAGTTGCGCTCCCATTTTTCTGGCTGCTCTCTTAAGGGCCTGAGTGTGCTCGTTGTGCCACGGCGTTGGACTATGTTCTTTAATCTTCTTTAAGCGCAGCGGAGCAACTGTGTCTAAAGTGCTGGAAAAGAGAGAGTTAAAGTTTCTGTTGCAATATCAAGTTCTTCTAAGCTATCTGGGATGCTGAGCTGATGAAACTGTTTAGGAAGATTATTGATAAAGCAATCTTTAGTGGCAGAAGTGATCGGTCTAACATATTTATAACACGGAGTCGGCTTTGCAGCCTTGGCTAAATGTAATTTACACGAGACTAGATAGTGATCTGAGATGTCATCGCTCTGCTGCAGTATTTCAACGGCATCAACATCTATTCCATGTGATAAAAAACTATATACTATATACTTTATATTAGCTATAAACTTTAACCTAATTTCCTCAGAAGAATTATGTAATAGCGTAAAACATGACACGTCCACCCTGTTGTGTTAATTTGAAAATGTTAAATACATTTTAAATGAATTGTACATGTGTATTAAATTATTCCTAAATATGAATCTTCTGCGAGCATGTTGTTCTTATAGCTAGTAATGGGGTTCATTAGTTTAAAATGTCCACTATGTTAAGATCCTAGACCACATGTTAAGTGTATGTAATGTAAAATCAAAATATAATGTTTACATTTTTAAGGTCCTTGTTACAATATTTGGCAGATTTCTATTTTATTTTTGCACATCAAGCATACTTATTATTTTCTCGAACTATTTTTGGACGAAAAACAATTTCTTAAATCTCAACGATATATTTGAAATTGATTTGTGCTTAATTTTTTTAGTAATGATCATGATTAGATTATACAGCACTAGACTAAACTTTGCCAATATGTTTTCAGTGTCCTTTTCTCTCTCATAAGACAAAAAATATATAATTGTCCACCTTAGAAATTCTACTAACTATAGAAACTTGCAACTTTATGTCAACTAACTCTCATTAGAGTATTAGTAAACTGCAGCAGACTGTTAGGTTAGAGTTATTAAGGGCTTCGGGTAAGTAGAATAAGTTGACGTAGTTGAAAAGTTACTTGTAGTCAGTTGAATGTCTGTTGGAGGATCATCACAATAAAGAGTTAGCAGATATAAGCAGACAGTCTACTAACACTTTCATGATAGTTAGTTGGCAAGTAGATGCAAAGGTAGCCTACTTATAGTTAGTGGAATTGTCTAAAGTGGACCATCGAAATGAAGTGAAGGGTTTTTTTTTTTCAACAAAAATCCACCAAACTAATGCCCTATTGGTGCCTGCACAAATACATTAGTGAATAAGACAGATGTGAGTAATAAAATGCAGTGAAATATTGCTGTTGACATAAGTTTGCATAATTACACTGCACAGCACATAAAAAAGTATTTTAACTGTACCAAGAATTTACGTACTGATGGAACTCAAAGAATCAAATCAATGTGAAGGGATGTGCACAGGAGAGCCAATCACTGAGAGTGTAATGTGCATATATATATGCAATAAGCCTCACTGCCCAGCAATAACTTCGTCCCAGATCCCCCACCCAATTTATTTAGCCTACTAAATGCTGTTCAGCCAAACCACTTTTCTGCTGACTGAATGTTAAACATAGCGAGTCAGTGCGCAGGTCACAACCTCACAGAAACAGAGCTCTAGCTTGATGTATTCTGTCCTCATCCCCACATATATATTTTTCTATATTAGCTTTTTATTCATCACCTGCTCATCCATCCATCCATCCAGATGTCCAGCACCTAGTTTTTTTTTCACTTCAGAAAAGAAAAACAGACATATAAAAAGACTGTTTATAAAGGCTCTTTAAGACACTTTTTTAATACCACACAGAAAGAAATGGGTGTTATTTGTGTTGTATCTTTGAGTATTTTTGTTTGAAACCAGTGTTGATGTCCAAAACACATACTGATTAGCTTTACTGACTGTTTCAATTATGTGGGTTTTATTCATAAAAAATAAAAAAAAAATGTAATTTTTTACATAGGCCTGAAAAAAATGATGCATAAAAAATACATCATAATAAATGTTAAAGCTGCAGTCCGGCACTTTTTTGGGTTTAAAAATATCAAAAAAGACATTTTTGAAAAAAACGTAACCAGCCAGTGTTCAAAACGACCTGCTTGCCTTACCTCGATTCAAAACGGTAAGCTTGTAATAATAATTTTAATTCAGTGGTACTGGTGGATTTCCGCGGGAATTTCGAGCATGTCTTTGCGTCATTACGTCACTTCTGTACACATAGAGAAGGAGTCCCGGCTAGCGTGTGTGGATGAGGGAGGTGGAGATTTAGCTTAGCACTTGGTATGGCGGATCCCGAAAGTTTAAAGCGACAATCACCAGTGACAAGTGGAGATTCACCAGTTGTAAAACCCAAAGACTTCGGACTTCAGATGGCTACAGAAAAAATATATTTTTCACGTTTTGACGTGATATAAGCAATCGTTAGATTAATCAGCATGATATAGCCTACTGCAATGCTTCCCCCCACCCCCCGAATTTGGTCAGAACAAAAGTGAATGTTACTTACTTGTTCAGATGACATTTTCCGATGAAAAATTCTAATGTTGACACTTTCAAAAAGTATACTCTGAGATTGCTGATGACAGTACAGTATCCACAGCGACGCGGCAGCGACAGGTTCTCCTCAATACATTGTGTTCATCCGCGCTGTTTCATGCCGATTTACTACCCACGCACAGTTAATAATTCCGCGAATAACTGCAATTGCAGATTTCGAACAGAGATGGCGACAAAGAGGAAAAACGACGGACTGCAGCTTTAAAGTCATTCAAAGTTGTCTTTATTTATAGCAAGTTTACTAAATTAAACATCGACAAACAACATGTCTTTAGTGATATATTTGAAGTCAAAGTGGCTATATGTAAGAATTTTCATGTATTAATCTGTTATGTTTGAAAAGCTTTTAACGAACAACGAGACCGTCCCCGACTTCCAAGATAGTCTAGGAAAGGATGTAGACTGATTTTTATGCGAAAGACTAAAAAATAAATAAAAGGGATGTGACGTTTATGCGCGCTCCCGAGCGCCTCTCTTCCATTCAATGACACATGAAAACGAATGCAATTTTCAGGATGATGTCGAAAAGAGTTATTTTGAACTATTATGTCAATCTGTCATTCAAACAAAAGGGATCAATTCAAACTATAGTCTCAAAATTACCATAATGACCTCATATGTTGACAAGATGCCAGTGAATTGCAGAGCTTGTACAAACATTTCCACATTACTATGATCAGATGCTTTCTTAACTGCTGTTTTCTCTCCGCTGGTGAGTCTCTCGTACGTTACGTGAGCACGAGTGCGAACACAAGCAATGAGTTGCTGGCTCCAGTTCACTTAACGGCCAACGGTGTCAGTTTCTGAATTCTACTTAATAGCTGTGAAAAAGTGAAAATTATAATTGTATGTTATAGCTAATTTAGCTTTTGTTTCTGTTTTTTTTTTTACCCAAAACCAAAAGCCTTTAAAGTCTTAAAAAAGATATACATGATCTACCCAATCAATGCTTTTTCTTAGACAAAAGAAATAAACCCTGTGTCCCAAAGCATATTTTTTCCAATATATATTAAAATCTCTTACCAAAAAAAAGATTAGCAAAAATTGTTCGTTTGGAATACAATAGGTTTGACCTTCATGAATTACACTTGATATTAATTGCTTTAATCTATTTGTTATAGCCTTTGACGATATCTTCAAATCAGTTAAAGCAATAAAGGGCGCAATTCTTTCATTTTTCTTGGGATTAGTGTCAAGACAGCTCTTTGGCAGCTCAGAGGAAGAAATCCCCTGATCAATACATTCTAATACAACTTCATAAAGTCATGTCCCATCAAATACCAAACGCATTTATAAAACTCTGCTGTCAGACCATCTATTCAAAGGACACTTCCCAGGATTCAACTCTAAAACAGCTTTTGAAATCTCAGAAAAATTAAGAGAACCCTCCAAATCTGTTTTATCTTGCTCTAAAAATCTGAGGAAGAACTCATTTACAGCTGATTCTTCACACGATTCTTCACTAATTTCCTGTTGATCCGTTTTTTCTTCACCATTGGAAAGTTTTAAATAATGAAAGTACTTTTTGTCTCTGGACTTTTTTTTTATTACAAAAAAAAAAGCTTTATAGGGCTTCTAAGTCAAGTCAGGTTATCTTCATTTAATTGAAGCTTTCAACAATGTAGACTGTTTCAAAGCGGCTTTACAGTGATAAACAGATCATTTAAGGTAACCGAGATAGTTTTGACTTTATAGCGGTTCTTGAATAAAGATATTTTCCAGCTAAAAGTTAGTTTTGATTGATTCACTTCCGTCGAAAGGATAATTAGTTATTAAATTAGGGGCCGCTAAGACGACACCATTCTTTCTACACAGACTTTAAACGTGAACCTGTGAGAAACGCTGATGGCGCTCCCATGCGCATTAAGAATTAATTCTATAGTTATGCGCATTTTAATATATGTGCGCATGTTTGTAATTCCCTACAAACCAAGCCTTAACAGACTACTTGTCTAGCCTTCAAATTTTTATACAGAATTTTATCACTTCGGGGTAGATACGCGAAACCGAAATTATCCCGACAACGCTTTATCTGTAGAGTGATCCTTCACAAGGGAGAGACTAGTTGGCACTTCAGCACTGCATTGTCATCGTGTCCCTGGCGAAGGTCATTCGTCAGATCTGGATACGGCCTGGATCCGGCAGGCTGCGGTAAAACCTCGGGATAAACAAAGACACTAAAATTAGCGTAGATCCCATTCTTCTTATGATGTAACGTACATCAGGATTTATGGGAAGTGTCCCCATTCTGGCTGACCTAATCTTCCATTTAATTAAAATGAGTGTATCTGGCTCTAATCAAAGCTTCCTTTCCCCTTTCTTCCAAAAGATTCTTTAAAATAAATGTGTTTCTTTCAATATCTGGCTACCCGTCCCACGGCCAAGGAGGCCGTATTGTATCGCTGGCTCCCTGTATTGTCCTGTCCCACCTAAGCCACCTTCTACAGCCCTTCGTCAGCCTCCTGGGCACCCACCCTCCCCTGTTGGATTTTCTTTCTCTGTTTCTTTCTCTGTTTGTCAGTTGTATTTAAAGGGGTGGTTGATTATGATTTCACTTTTCTAACTTTAGTTAGTGTGTAATGTTGCAAAGTTTGTTAGAAAGTCTGTTGGGGGAGCATCAAAATTAAGAGTAAGCAGATATTAAGCAGACTAATAATTAAGTCTCTAATGAAAGTTAGTTAACATGTAGGCCAGCCTGTTCTCACGTAAATGCGTCTCTATAGCACACATTGTGTTTATCGTGCAATTTATACGCGAAAATTAGTTTTTACGTGCATATGATACGCAGTTTTCACGTGCATTTGATACGCACTTCATTGCGTGTAACACACACGCACCCCACACCACTAATTCTACCCAAGCGTATAATACACACGCACCCCAGACCACTACTAAACCTACCCTAACCAACCCATGCGTGTCCTATGCACGTAAAAACTAATTTTCGCGTATAAATTGCACGATAAACACACTGCGTGCTATAGATGCATTTAGTGTGATCGGGTTGTGTAGGCCTAGTTGTAAAGTTAATTCATAATGTTCAAAAGGGACCATCAAAATAAAGTGTTCCCACGTAATTTTGTCGCAAAATACATGGAAATAATTTGTTGTATTTATCCTATTGTTTTTACTATATTTATTTGCTTGGTCAGTGTGGTTGAGGGTTTTGGTTCTTTTGCTGTTGTAGGCTGTATAAGGACATTTTAATTAATAACTGAAATAATTTGGCGAGGTGATATGGATAATGCGGTCGAGACTTGCTTCTATCCATACATCCATCCTTCCAATGATTTTAATAGCCTCTCCTAGGAAATCTCATCGATTAATTAGATATCCAGTCATGTGGTCAGTCAGATCACTGAATGCTAATTGCCCATTGTGCAGATAATATGTCTGGCAATGAACCTTTCATAAAGCCTGAAGGTCTGGAGGATTGCCGTTCCTGTTAGTCCATTAAGGGTTATTTTAAACAAACTAATCCTGCATGTGTGAATAATCGAATCAGCTTTAGCAATGAAGTATAGTGAGGGCGGAGGACGGATTTCTCGTTTTATGTGAAGTGTGTAGTGAAAAGAAACAGTATTAATAGCGCGTATTCGTAAAAGCTGAGGACATTTTAGACGGAGTGAATTTGCTTTATCACTAGAGATCAGGGACAGGTTTGTTTTGGTTCAGCAAGCTAATGGGAATGAATTATTCAAATCATCTAACCTTTGTACCAACTCTAATTTATTTTATTCAGGCTGCAGGTTTTCTCAATTATATTTGCATTCTACGGATTACTTTCGATCCCTTTTTAGTATGCTTTGCTAATAGATTTGTCTGAGCGCAGAATTTAAATCACAACTCCTGAACATCTGCTGGTATGCGTGCTTGTTTTGTGTGAGAACATTGATGTGCTTACGCATGCATGAATGCACAAGTGTGAGTATGTTGAATCATCAGGTAGAAATGTTAGACTGTATTGATACCCTACATCCTAAATTTGATCAAATCCGGCATGAATTCTCATAACATACGGTGCATGACAGGCATAACTGTGCAGATAGATGGTCTACTGCTCCAGGGCAAGCTGTCAGTCAGACTGTCCATCAGTCAAGCGTCAGAAAGGCACAATCCCGGTTTGAAACGTGTTACTCTCTCTCTGGGCTCGCTGGATTCGGCACGGCTCAGCGCACAAAAACATCCTGCAGGTGCATACTCACAAGAGATTTGTTTATTTCTGTACGGAGCGCTCGCTCGCCTCTGTTTTTTCCTCTAGCTTTACTCTTGTACATTCTCTGGGTTTCTCAGTAAACTCACACTCAACAAACTGTTGCTATATCAAATTGAACTGCAAGTGTGAGGTGTGTCATTACACAGAAGATGAAAATAAATAACATGCATGAACTTTGTACTTGATAAGTGGAAAATGAATATTTGATTATGGTGCTGTGAGACCAGAATAATCATAAGATTTCACAATTATTCATGAGATTTTTATAGTAAGGCTAATTAGCTTTCTACATTGTACCTGAGCTATATAAAACTTTAATTAATGAGATATATATGTGTGTACTATATTGTGGGAAGTTAGGCTAAATCTCACCATTGCTTTGTAGTTCGTAGATGTTTTTAATTCAACGCCTACTGTATCATATTTGATGGGCCTCAAAATTATCATCATGGTCAAAACTTTGCTGAAAAACCTGCTGTACACGATCGTTTTGCTGTGTAATCTTTACTGTTTTGTATAAAGTAACATAATAACTTTTATATTGTTAATAATATTTCAAGATGAAGACTTACAGCAACTTAGGGTTACTTGATTATCCATATATCCTCTTTTAGAAGAAAAAAAATGAAATATGATCAGGCTTCGTTTATTTGTTCATCTCTAAATCATCATTAGCCTATATTGCATTGCATTATATGTTTTGTTTATGTTTTATGTGCATTGAAACAGTCTGCTGTACTTTTATAAAGATCTCGTTGCTTTACACTGCATCAGAATTTCATCTTACTCCATATAAATATCAGCAGCTGCACTAAATTGCATATTTCTGCTCAGTTTGGTCCTCTGAATAAAATGTAGGTGTTTTTTCCTCCTCGATTGTTTTTCTGTATAATACTATATGAGCATGATGTATTAAATAGTTTTCAAAATGTTTAGATATTTTAGAAAATGTGTTCAATAAACTGTTAATTTTCAGAATTGTTTTATTTCATGTGTAAGGCTTTACACAGGGTTCAGCATCAACTTTGTCTCAGATTTAAAATAAATAATTTGACCGTTCGCAAAGACCCCGCCCGCCTTAGTTACTGTCGCTATGTCCGACAAGCTACACCGCTCTCATGCCACACCATGTTCTCACGCAGTGAAAAATACATCGCGGAGCAGAGAGGAGAGTGACAACGAGCTGACCGACAGGACAGACCAGCTTACTTTTCGGTTACTTTACAAAGTCCTCACCTTTAAATGTGGTCATTTAAAAAAAAATAATTTAAACAATAAATACCGTTTTGTGGCTCTTTAATGCGTGTGACAGATCGCTGTAGAGCATCAGTTAAAGCTGCTCGTGAACCGATCATCTCTTCCTTCTAGTTCATTTATAGCATCAAATAAACATGAATGAACATAAGGAGGAATGTTGTTTGATCCAGGGAAAGACGTCAGTACACTCAAATCCTCCCATGTTAATCTACTAACTCTCCTGACTGCTTTGTCGGACAAAATGGCGGATGGTGAAATATGATTATTCAGATCACCTGTCAATCAAGCTCCCTGCGAAGGGTCAATTCAGAATAAAAAAAAGACAATTGTTGAAATGCAATAAGAGTATGTAGCAGATCAAATAATTTGGTCTAGAGAGATTTTGAGGAGAAATGTTTGAATATGTATTGAGATCTCTGACTTTTGATTGCAAGAATTTGATTGGATCTCTAGTGAAAGAGGAGATTAAGTGAGATTACCTGAGGCAGGGCATTTTAGCAAAAGTCTACATTTTCTAGCAAGGCAAAATATTGTTAAAGAGACCCCAGTTGTATATATATATATATTTTCCTTTATGTAGTCCTATTCATTTTGTTCAGATGAGAACAATCTAAAGCACTGTTAAGAACACTCCTGTTGATTTATATGACTCTTTTCTTTCATGGATCCCAGACTAGATCCCAGAATTGTATTGTATTGCATTGCATGAATATCTGAACATGCAATATATAAAAAGAAAGAAAAAAGAGCCAAACCCTCCGAGAGTTGTCATGACAGAACAGCATTTAACCATTTTCATCTATCAATAATCACTATAACTGTTCATTTGACTTTTCCCCCAAAGTGATGTAGTGGAAATAAAAAAATATATATATATATATATATATATTTTTTTAAGATAAATCATGTCAGAAAGATATTTTGCACATTAAAAGTACAACCTATGTAATATCACTGAAAACCCAGAGAAAAAAGATAAATATGTATAACAATTTTTTTTTAAATAACCTAAATAACCTTGCATTTGCAATTGGTTATGTGTGGTGTAGGATGACCTAATCATCAAGCTCATGTGAAATAGTTCCTGTCTTTATCTGAAGTGATTTATACTACGGTAATTCCAAATAAATCTCAGTTGTTCTTAAGATTATTCTGACATATTTTTGGTTGCATACTATACAAGAGCCCCAAAAAGCCTCACAAAGCATCAATGAAATGTCACTTTGGTTTTCAATGGCATTGCATATGATTTATCTTTGTTTTATTATTTAGGCTACATCACAAAAAACATCCGTTTCAACATTGGTGTTTAGAATTTTTATATCCATATTGCACACATTTTATAAAATGCAAGCTTAATTTGCCAGAATCTTTCTGCAGTGTCTGTGTTTGAATGGTGGGATGGTATTTACACTGATATGGTGTAGTACAACCCACAAGGTGATTACGGAGGCCTGTCACATCAGACTGCAGCGTGTAAACTTCACAAGTGCAGTGAGGACGAGGAATCTCACACTCCCTTGTTAACACCCACTCGGTGACACTCATGCTCACAGTCTGGGCTGTCGAGGTGGGCTTATATTTATCTTCTTTTTCTTTCTTTATTTAAATAAAATTTACCAATACATTTTCCTATCGCTGTTAAAATAAGAGACTAACAAATTCTGAGGACTGACTTACAACGATGATTAATTCGTATCTACAGACCGCACGTTTCCAGCTTTCTGCCAGATATCACACTGAATTTGATTAAATCAGCGAACGATGGAACATGCCGTGCTGGTGCCATGGTGATGATTAGGCAGTGTACGGGACAGTCAGAAAGCTTTGAGATGCTTTCAAATATACTGACACCCCAGAGAGGAAATTAGAGGTCACGTATTGCATGAAATCTGTTGTTGATTTGCTCAAGCTGAAGCAGAACCAGCCATTTGATTTTTCCAGTTCATGTAAGGACAAATGCAGAGTATTCCTCTGTGAATGCTTTAATTTTGGGTGTGACAGCAATAAAACTGTAGATTATGTCTATTGTAATCCACTCATTTTTCATATGAGTGTGTGTCTCTGTTAAAGCTACACTGTGTAACTTTTTTAGTTTATTCTTAGCTAAAAACACTTAGTTCTTTCAAAAATATATGTGCTCCTTAATGTATATTTACTTCGTTCAAGTAATAAAGTATTCTCGTGAGTGTATAATATGCCATTGAAAATAAATACGGGTGAGGGGTTCAAATGTCGGTCGCCATGTTGCCCCTCCATCTTGAAAGTACATTAGCCAAAGAGGGACATACCCGTTAATTCAAGCTTCGCCTTTCGCGTGTCCGCAATTCACTGGCACCGGCCCTGTTTTTATTTTTTCCTTTCCCTCTACCTCTCCCTCTCCCTCGCACTCCGTCACATCAACTGATCTCTGCTCACGGAGAAAATGATATAGCCTACAATGAAAACTTTGCCTTACGCTAGTGATGTCGTACAATATACAGAATAACGATAGCACTGATAAAAGTTACTTTACTAAGATTAGCTTGCATTCGTCTGGGACTGATAGCTGATGTTAGCAATGAAATGGTAAAAAAATTACGAAAACATAACTAGGCTATTATTCATTTTACATAGAAGTCATAACCTATATGTTAACTGACAAATTAAATTACTGCAAATTATAATAGTTTTCTAAAGTAACCTCATCACTTGAAGGAACACTCATGGACGAGGTCGAACTGGAAGCCATGTTAATCTTGGACTACATTGGCCACCGTAGAAGTTAAAACGAAATCGGAATTGAGAGGAACAGAAACTAGTTTTGAGTGTGTGCTTATTTAATTTTTTTTCTAATTAAAAACTAGAGGCAGTAAAATGCCAACAACTTTTATTCATTTTCACGCAAATTATGATTACAAGGGAAAATGAATGATAAATAAAGATGCAGTTCCTTGGGGGTTCTGTATAGTGTACAGTATAGTACACCTTTAATATTATCTTTTTCAGAATCAATTCAACAAAAATGTGTTGTCCTTGCTCTGATTACCTGATTATATGACAGCCTTAGTCGCCGCATAGTCCATTTATTTTCCACACATGGCATCATGGCTCTTTAAACTGCATTGATTGCTCACTGCGGGTTGCCATGTAATGATTTCCCACATCACCCTGATCTCATATAAGTGAGAGTGATTCCTCTCTTTAAAGGTTTCCTGCAGGATAACAGACGTCATGTTTAATGTGGCAGCTTCCTTCTTAATCTCTCTCCAGAATAACTATCTAATTAACGACAATAAATTAGCTTTATGCTCTGATTCAAACACTTTACCTGTGGCTATAGGCACCCCTCATGGAGATAAATGTATATTACTCCATGTGCTCCTTCTTCCATAAAGGATTTTATATTTAAAAATAATAATAATGTTGGCTCCACTCAGCCACTGTTTTATATTCTTTCAACCATTTTTTTGTCTCACATAAGAGAGAATGTAAAAGTCGGATTAATTTACTTTTCTAATATCTCATTTCATTTAATTATTTGACTTTGTAAATAGGGATTTTTTTAAGTCCCCCTGTAGTCAATAATTGTATCCCGTAAAACTCATCTTTGACCACCAAAATTATATATTTAAACGTTTTATTCTTGGAAAAAAAAAATGAATGCCCTAAAATAGCTTGAATGTAACTCTACACCATTGCCTCATCAAGTATACGCGGGCGGCGGTTCTATGAATATGCAAATGAGCCCCGCCTCCACTCACTCGCACCAGCTCAGAGATCCACTCGTTGACGATCACACGTTGATCTGATTGGTTAAGGCAGTTTGTGACGTCAGAAACACCAGCGATTTCAAACCGCGGTTTTGAGACTGCTGTTCACTGCAGTTTTAAAGAGAAAATACTCAGCAATGGTGTTGACTTATGAATTTGCAACGTGGTTTGTCTTAAAGCATATTTAAAACACCACATACATATAAACAACATTTTCACCACAGGGGGACTTTAAGTTCATGTTGAATTTTCTACTGTTTTTTTTTTCCCCCAGAAGAAAAGCTAGACTCAAAGGCGCCCATTTAAACTCATTGCTGTCTAGCAGAAGCAATTGAGATATTTTAGAGATCTCCTTTGTGCTTTTCCTTTCTTATGGGTTGATATTAAGCTGGTAAACGAGGAGGAAGAGCTCAGTGCGATCTGGCATGAATGACTTTTGAACGAGCGTCAAAAGAATGGAAAGAAAGAGTTTCTCCCACAGTTAAATCCTCTCGACTGTGAAAGCGAATGAAACAGTGGCTTGTGGCTGTCAATGCAGCTACAAAGTCATTACACACACACACACACACACACACACACACACACACACACACACACACACACACACACGCACTTCCTTTTGTTTTCCATTTATGTTTTTTAGTCACTTTAAATCTAATACAACATAATCTCGTCAAGTGATTACAACCCACCACCAAAAAATTAAAATGTTAATAAGGACTTCCTGGCGGATTTACTAATAAATAAGTGAAAGCGTGATTATTGTCAGAGGGCTTGTTATTTTCATTGTAATTTATCACAGATCTCATCAAATCATAGAACTGGATTCTTACCCATGGATGCAATTAAGAATAAGCCGGCTTTCTGTTAGCAGGGTATGCAAATAACGCAAATACACAAACAAGCAGACATGAAAAATGATTTCATGAACATTAACAGACATAAAAGCCGCTGTAATGAATGGGGAGCTCCGTCTAATTGGTGATGTGTATGTATGGCCCATGTCTAATATACATGAGACGTGAGTTTTGCCTTCCCTTCATTATAGCGGCTCCATCTTGATCTGAATGGCAGCATTGAGTATAATCCCATTACAGTGGCCAGTAATCACAAGGAAAAAAGGCATGCAGTTGCTCATTATGTGAAATCCAAGCATTATGTTTTAGCCTTTGATAGGGTGTAGACTTTCTCCATTTCTTCCCGAGGATTAGCAGACAGTGTGTCGGGGTGTTTCTGCTGCCTCGGGATCTGTTTAATACCCTATGCATGGACACAGCCCAGCTCTGTGGAGCAGAACAGGTCATGCTCACTCGCGAGAAGAGTGCGACTGCAGGACTGTGTGATACAGCGTCTGACAGGGTCCTGGATGAAAGACGACGGACTTGAATTTTTGACTTGTCCTTTTGTCTGTCTCTCTTTTACTTTATTCTGCATACGTTCAAGTAATATTAAAACAAAAGAAAACTAAATGAAATGTACCCTTGTGGAAAAACAAGTGAATCATGCTTTAAAAATAGACTTTTAAAGAATATACTTAAGAATTTTACTATAGATTACATTTATATTAAATGCAATGTGGTTTTAACCCACTTAAGCAGGACTTCATTTGTATGTGTTATTATATAATTACGCCTATTGCCTTTGAGATATGGTTAAAGTACTGACAACAACCATTTATGTAAAACTAAAGTAATTTCTATTGAGACTTGTTTCTCAAGTACTTTAATATATTTGTATTAAACATTTGCAATTATGAAGTTGTAATTTAGTACATTTAAAATATATTAACTTTAAATGTAATATTGAATAACACACTACCTTTCATTTCATTGATATTGTATTATTTGCAAGGATGTGTATTCCCTTCTGAAAAAGAAGAGTGCTTGAATGTGGTGTACTTCAAATTTTAAAAGTATATTTTAGAGAACTGCTAAAAATATACTTTTAAAATTTGAAGTACACCACATTCACTCTTCTCTTTCACAAGGGAATACACATCACTAGAAACAAAAGGATTATTGTTTCATTGTTTACATCAGCACTATTCATTTTCATACACGTGACTAATTGTTGACTTGTTGATAAGATGTGTTTTTACTAATTAATGAATCCAGAAGTGCCAATAATTTGAGCCATGAGCATTTTTACATATTATCATATACTGACACCTTGTGGACATTTTACAGGTCATTTATTTTTAGAAAGGCATTATAAATCATAGCCTACTGAAATATTGCATGAAGTGAAAAGAGTTGGATTTTTATGTGCCGTTTAGATGCAGTAATGCAGAGGCTTAGAAATAAAATTCAAGCTATAGTATGTCTGACCTTGAAAAAAAAAAAAGCACTGAAAACACTTGGGTAGGATTAGGGGTGGGGAGTGCGTGCGTATTACACGCCATAAAGTGCGTATCATATGCACGCAAAATCTATTTTTGGCGTATAAATGGCACGAGATGTATTGATATGAAAACTCCATTTTGTGACTGTTGTAACATCAAATCATCATTCAAGGTTACAGTATCTATGAAGTAAGAGAGAATGAAGGAAGTTGGTACAAGGGTTATGACGCAGTCGTTTTAAGGTTGGTTTTGAGACAAAACGCCAATTGCATAAATATTAGCATTGGTTATCTCTATGTTTTTTTATTTTTATGAATGTCTACTCGATTGCTGTAGAGTTTTGATAATAAAAATAAATAAATTGTAAATGCTAACAATTGACCACGATCAGTGCTGGGGGCGACACATGACAAAGTAACAAGAGTTATGTAATCAGATTACTTTTTTCAAATAACTAGTAAAGTGATGTATTACTTTTAAATGTACAACTAAATATATTTTTCAAATGTGCAGAGGCAGTGTAAACATAATAAATTGTAGTTCTAGAATAAATCTGAGCCTTCATTTACTCATATCACTTGAATAAAGATTATATCATTTACAAAATTAATAAAAACAGTGAAAAGCAAACCCGGAATATTATGTTAACACCTGCAATTATTTAATAGGTTAAACCCAGGTTAGAAAAAGTAATGTAAAAGTAATGTACCACATGTCTTTCCATACAAAGGTCTCAATTAGTTACTTTTTATGGTGTAACGCTATAGCGCAATATAAAGCGTTACTTAAAAATTACTTTCCCTAACTCTGATCACAATAAAACATTATTATGGAAAGGCATACTGTGTTCTCAGGACAAGTGTAATCATTGGTCTCAGGTTGGGGCATGTTGTCACGTAATTTTATACATAGCAATGATTAGGCTACAATTTATTTTTACCATTGTATTTTGCCTGTAACCACTTCCATTATTTCGTGCTTCATCATTTTTTATTGTTTAAAATTTCCTTATTAAAACATCCCGAAAACAGGTTTGCTGGGTTTTTTTATACTTCAATGGTATTTTTTTTTTTTTTTTTATGCAAACAGGTTTCCATTGTGACAACATGTCCTGTAGTGCATCAACATGCACTCCTACTGGGACAAGTTGTCACAAAAGGTCAAAATATCCTCAGTGAGCTGCATATTATTTACTTTGACTTAAGTGTGACACATACCGTACACTGCATCCTATACTAGCCTACATGTCTATTGTGATTTAATTATATTTTAAATATGGGAGGAAAGAAATATCCTCCATATGAAATTAATAGCCACCACTGCCTTTTGGCAACTTAATTGAATAATGTAGCCTATAAATAAAAGAAAAAGAAGTAATAGTTGCTAGTTGTATCTATTTTTAGCTTTAGGTTGCTGACTATCAACTAGCTAGGCTACATAACTGGCCAAACTGGATTAGCAACGGTCGTGATCAAGAAATATTGATTGTGTAAACAATACATGGATGATACCTCATACATGTCATTTTACAAGTCATTACACAAATATGAACGAATATTTACTTATCAGATTTGATGACGATGGAAGAATTAAATCATCCGCTGATAAACTCTCCAGCATTGCCGATGAACCAGCTCTGTTTCGCGCTTCACGTGATCTCGCGATAAATAATGAGAATTTACCCTAACGGTTCAGCATATGTTTTTAAGTTGAGGCGACACATACTCTAGTTAAGTCAACTTACAGACTAATTGAGACAGTGAAAACTTAACTTGTTAAGTCGAATTAACAAATTCAGAAACTACAAGTTGTATCAATTTACAAAATTGCATTGAAAAAACTAAAAAGCGGAATCCTTTTTTACAGGCCTACATCTGTTCTTGTGGTGGGACAAATGTGAAGCAAACTATGGAAGCTTGTTTCTGCCACAGAATAAAAAAATAAAACATGTAATTGCGACTTTTTATCTCACAATTCAGACTTTTTTTCTCACAATTGTGAGGTTACATCTTGCAATTCAGACTTTTTATCTCAGCATTGCTTCATATAAGGTCGTAATTGAGAGCTATAAAGTCAGAGTTGCGTGAAATAAAGTCGCAATTGTGTTATAAAGCCAGAATTGTGCGATATAAACTCGCACTTGCAACAAATAAACTCGCAATTTTGACTTTTTTTCCTCAAAGTTGTTTATATCTCGCAGTTGTAAAGTCAGAATTGTGTGATATAAAGTTGCAATTGC
>JARPMJ010003759.1:5000-22500 GCA_033366665.1 Phoxinus dragarum
CTGTACTGTACTCTACCTCTACTGTACTCTACCTCTACTGTACTCTACCTCTACTGTACTCTACCTCTACTCTACCTCTACTGTACTCTACCTCTACTCTACCTCTACTGTACTCTACCTCTACTGTACTCTACCTCTACTCTACCTCTACTGTACTCTACCTCTACTGTACTCTACTCTACCTCTACTGTACTCTACTATACTCTACCTCTACTGTACTCTACCTCTACTGTACTCTACCTCTACTCTACCTCTACTGTACTCTACCTCTACTGTACTCTACCTCTACTCTACCTCTACTGTACTCTACCTCTACTGTACTCTACCTCTACTCTACCTCTACTGTACTCTACCTCTACTGTACTCTACCTCTACTGTACTCTACCTCTACTGTACTCTACTGTACTCTACCTCTACTGTACTCTACCTCTACTGTACTCTACCTCTACTCTACTGTACTCTACCTCTGCTGTACTGTACAGTAAACATGCATTTCCTTCAGCCTGAGGATTATTCACTACACTTTTGGTGAGAAAGGGCCATTTCATTTGCCAAAAATATAACTTTTTGTTGTTGTTATTAAAAAACAAAATAGCAAGTCCAGCTCAGGCGAGAAAAAGTAATGCCAAAGTAATGTAACGCTTTACTTTTCATAAAAAGTAACCAAGTCAATTAGTAACTTTTTTGGGGGAGTAACGCAATATTGTAATGCATTACTTTTAAAAGTAACTTTCCCGACATGCACACAACTGGGATTTTATGCCACAGTGTTCTGACTGTGTGTGTGTGTGTGTGTGTGTGTGTAGTTTCTTCTGTCAGAAAGGTTCTCTGGGTAACTGGAGTGTGTCAGGAGGTCAAACCGCTGCTAAAGACGCCACCGTCCGCACGACTGACGCCATTGAGCTCATGCCACAGGTAAACACATCACCATAAACACATCACCATAAACACATCCCCATAAACACATCCCCATAAACACATCACCATAAACACATCCCCATAAACACATCACCATAAACACATCACCATAAACACATCACCGTAAACACATCACCGTAAACACATCACCGTAAACACATCACCATAAACACATCACCGTAAACACATCACCATAAACACATCACCATAAACACATCACCATAAACACATCACCATAAACACATCACCATAATCAACACCATAAACACATCCCCATAAACACATCACCATAAACACATCCCCATAAACACATCCCCATAAACACATCACCATAAACACATCACCGTAAACACATCACCGTAAACACATCACCGTAAACACATCACCATAAACACATCACCATAAACACATCACCATAAACACATCACCATAATCAACACCATAAACACATCACCATAAACACATCACCATAAACACATCACCGTAAACACATCACCGTAAACACATCACCATAAACACATCACCATAAACACATCACCGTAAACACATCACCGTAAACACATCACCATAAACACATCCCCATAAACACATCACCATAAACACATCACCGTAAACACATCACCATAACACATCACCGTAAACACATCACCTTAAACACATCACCATAAACACATCACCGTAAACACATCACCATAAACACATCACCATAAACACTTCACCATAAACACATCACCGTAAACACATCACCATAAACACATCACCATAAACACATCACCATAAACACATCACCGTAAACACATCACCATAAACACATCCCCATAAACACATCACCATAAACACATCACCGTAAACACATCACCTTAAACACATCACCGTAAACACATCACCGTAAACACATCACCGTAAACACATCCCCATAATCACTTCACCATAAACACATCACCGTAAACACATCACCATAAACACATCACCATAAACACATCACCATAAACACATCACCGTAAACACATCACCATAAACACATCCCCATAAACACATCACCATAAACACATCACCATAAACACATCACCGTAAACACATCACCTTAAACACATCACCATAAACACATCACCGTAAACACATCACCATAAACACATCACCATAAACACTTCACCATAAACACATCACCGTAAACACATCACCATAAACACATCACCATAAACACATCACCATAAACACATCACCGTAAACACTTCACCATAAACACATCACCATAAACACATCACCATAAACACATCACCATAAACACATCACCATAAACACATCACCATAAACACATCACCATAAACACATCACCATAAACACATCACCGTAAACACTTCACCATAAACACATCCCCATAAACACATCACCATAAACACATCACCATAAACACATCCCCATAAACACATCACCATAAACACATCACCATAAACACATCACCGTAAACACTTCACCATAAACACATCCCCATAAACACATCCCCATAAACACATCACCGTAAACACATCACCATAAAAACATCACCGTAAACACTTCACCATAAACACATCCCCATAAACACATCACCATAAACACTTCACCATAAAAACATCACCGTAAACACTTCACCATAAACACATCCCCATAAACACATCACCATAAACACTTCACCATAAACACATCACCATAAACACATCACCATAAACACATCACCATAAACACATCACCATAAACACATCCCCATAAACACATCACCATAAACACATCACCATAAACACATCACCATAAACACATCACCATAAACACATCCCCATAAACACATCACCATAAACACATCACCATAAACACATCACCATAAACACATCACCATAAACACATCCCCATAAACACATCACCATAAACACATCACCATAAACACATCACCGTAAACACTTCACCATAAACACATCCCCATAAACACATCCCCATAAACACATCACCGTAAACACATCACCATAAAAACATCACCGTAAACACTTCACCATAAACACATCACCATAAACACTTCACCATAAACACATCACCATAAACACATCACCATAAACACATCACCATAAACACATCACCATAAACACATCACCGTAAACACATCACCATAAACACTTCACCATAAACACATCACCGTAAACACATCACCATAAACACATCCCCATAAACACATCACCATAATCAACACCATAAACACTTCACCATAAACACTTCACCATAAACACATCCCCATAAACACATCACCATAATCAACACCATAAACACATCACCATTAACACTTCACCATAAACACATCACCATTAACACATCACCATAAACACATCACCATAAACACATCACCATAAACACTTCACCATAAACACATCACCGTAAACACATCACCATAAACACATCACCATAAACACTTCACCATAAACACATCACCATAAACACATCACCATAAACACATCACCATAAACACATCACCATAAACACATCACCATAAACACTTCACCATAAATACATCACCATAAACACTTCACCATAAAACACATCACCATAAACACATCACCATAAACACATCACCATAAACACATCACCGTAAACACATCACCGTAAACACTTCACCATAAACACATCACCATAAACACATCACCATAAACACATCACCATAAACACTTCACCAAAAACACATCACCATAAACACTTCACCATAAAACACTTCACCATAAACACATCACCATAAACACATCACCATAAACACATCACCATAAACACATCACCATAAACACATCACCATAAACACATCACCATAAACACATCACCGTAAACACATCACCGTAAACACTTCACCATAAACACATCACCATAAACACATCACCATAAACACTTCACCATAAACACATCACCATAAACACATCACCATAAACACATCACCATAAACACATCACCATAAACACATCACCGTAAACACATCACCGTAAACACATCACCGTAAACACATCACCGTAAACACTTCACCATAAACACATCACCATAAACACATCACCATAAACACATCACCATAAACACTTCACCGTAAACACATCACCGTAAACACATCACCGTAAACACATCACCGTAAACACATCACCATAAACACATCACCGTAAACACATCACCATAAACACATCACCATAAACACATCACCATAAACACTTCACCATAAACACATCACCATAAACACATCACCATAAACACATCACCATAAACACACATCACCATAAACACATCCCCATAAACACATCCCCATAAACACACATCACCATAAACACACATCACCATAAACACTTCACCATAAACACATCACCATAAACACACATCACCATAAACACTTCACCATAAACACATCACCATAAACACATCACCATAAACACATCACCATAAACACATCACCATAAACACATCACCATAAACACACATCACCATAAACACACATCACCATAAACACACATCACCATAAACACACATCACCATAAACACACATCACCATAAACACACATCACCATAAACGCATCACCATAAACACATCACCATAAACACACATCACCATAAACACATCACCATAAACACACATCACCATAAACACATCACCATAAACACATCACCATAAACACACATCACCATAAACACACATCACCATAAACACACATCACCATAAACACATCACCATAAACACATCACCGTAAACACATCCCCATAAACACACATCACCATAAACGCATCACCATAAACGCATCACCATAAACACACATCACCATAAACACATCACCATAAACACACATCACCATAAACACATCACCATAAACACATCACCATAAACACATCACCATAAACACATCACCATAAACACATCACCATAAACACATCACCATAAACACACATCACCATAAACACACATCACCATAAACACACATCACCATAAACACATCACCATAAACACACATCACCATAAACACATCACCATAAACACATCACCATAAACACATCACCATAAACACATCACCGTAAACACATCCCCATAAACACACATCACCATAAACACATCACCATAAACACATCACCATAAACACATCACCATAAACACATCACCATAAACACATCACCATAAACACATCACCATTAAAACACATCACCATAAACACATCACCATAAACACATCCCCATAAACACATCACCATAAACACATCACCGTAAACACATCCCCATAAACACACATCACCATAAACACACATCACCATAAACACACATCACCATAAACACACATCACCATAAACACACATCACCATAAACACACATCACCATAAACACATCACCATAAACACATCACCATAAACACATCACCATAAACACATCACCATAAACACATCACCGTAAACACATCCCCATAAACACACATCACCATAAACACATCACCATAAACACATCACCATAAACACATCACCATAAACACATCACCATAAACACATCACTGTAAACACATCCCCATAAACACACATCACCATAAACACATCACCATAATCACTTCACCATAAACACATCACCATAAACACATCACCATAAACACATCACCATAAACACATCACCATAAACACATCACCATAAACACATCACCATAAACACTTCACCAAAAACACACCACCATAAACACATCACCATAAACACATCACCATAAACACATCCCCATAAACACATCACCGTAAACACATCACCATAAACACATCACCATAAACACATCACCATAAACACATCACCATAAACACATCACCATAAACACATCACCATAAACACACATCACCATAAACACATCACCATAAACACACATCACCATAAACACATCACCATAAACACACATCACCATAAACACATCACCATAAACACATCACCATAAACACATCACCATAAACACATCACCGTAAACACATCCCCATAAACACACATCACCATAAACACATCACCATAAACACATCACCATAAACACACATCACCAATAAACACATCACCATAAACACATCACCATAAACACATCACCATAAACACATCACCATTAAAACACATCACCATAAACACATCACCATAAACACATCCCCATAAACACATCACCATAAACACATCACCGTAAACACATCCCCATAAACACACATCACCATAAACACACATCACCATAAACACACATCACCATAAACACACATCACCATAAACACATCACCATAAACACATCACCATAAACACATCACCATAAACACATCACCATAAACACATCACCGTAAACACATCCCCATAAACACACATCACCATAAACACATCACCATAAACACATCACAGTAAACACATCACCATAAACACATCACCATAAACACATCACCATAAACACATCACTGTAAACACATCCCCATAAACACACATCACCATAAACACATCACCATAAACACATCACCATAATCACTTCACCATAAACACATCACCATAAACACATCACCATAAACACATCACCATAAACACATCACCATAAACACATCACCATAAACACATCACCATAAACACATCACCATAAACACATCACCATAAACACTTCACCAAAAACACATCACCATAAACACATCACCATAAACACATCACCATAACACATCCCCATAAACACATCACCGTAAACACATCACCATAAACACATCACCATAAACACATCACCATAAACACTTCACCATAAACACACATCACCATAAACACTTCACCATAAACACATCACCATAAACACATCACCATAAACACATCACCATAAACACATCACCATAAACACATCACCATAAACACATCACCATAAACACATCACCGTAAACACATCACCATAAACACATCACCATAAACACATCACCATAAACACATCACCATAAACACTTCACCAAAAACACATCACCATAAACACATCACCATAAACACATCACCATAAACACATCCCCATAAACACATCACCGTAAACACATCACCATAAACACATCACCATAAACACATCACCATAAACACACATCACCATAAACACTTCACCATAAACACATCACCATAAACACATCACCATAAACACATCACCATAAACACACATCCCCATAAACACATCACCGTAAACACATCACCATAAACACATCACCATAAACACACATCACCATAAACACATCACCATAAACACACATCACCATAAACACTTCACCATAAACACATCACCATAAACACTTCACCATAAACACATCACCATAAACACATCACCATAAACACATCACCATAAACACATCACCATAAACATCACCGGCGTAAACACACATCACCGTAAACACATCACCATAAACACATCACCATAAACACATCACCATAATCAACACCAGGTTATGGAGATTACAGTAATGACAGACTTCTGTTGTTCTGATATAAAGCTGGTGACTACACTGTTCACAGTTATTCATTCAGCAGATCCAAAGCCGGGTACAAATGACAACTGTACTAGCCTAGACTAACAAACCGAAGCGGAGAGAATAGTTTTATTAATTTTTAGAGTAAAAGCATTATAAAATAAAACACAGACACACTCATATGTCATTAAATCTCATATGTACTGAACTCTGATGTTCCTCAGGCGGGTTGTAGAGCGTCAGGCAGCGGTTCCTCAGTGTCAGGTGATGATCGAACCACAACCTCTCAGCCCGGCACACACTGGCACTGGAACCAGCACTGGAACTGGCACTGGAACCAGCACTGGAACTGCTACCGAAACCAGCACTGGAACTAGCAATGGTATTGGCACCAGAACTGGTACTGGAATTGGCACTGGCACCGGGACCAGCACAGGAACTGGCACTGGCATCGGAACTGCTACCGGAACTAGCACTGGAACTGGCACCGGATGAAGCGCGCACCCCCCCCCCCCCCACCCCTTCAGCTGCACAGTGACCGAGTCTCTCTCACCAAAGCCTTACACAACTGACCTCAGTCACACACAACATCCGTTTAGAGCCTCTAAAGACCAACGACACACAGCATCTGTTCCAAACCCTAGTGAGCCATCATGACCATCATCATATCCATCATGACCATCATGACCATCATATCCATCATGACCATCATAACCATCATGACCACCATCATGACCACCATCATGACCATCATGACCACCACCATATCCATCATGACCATCATCATAACCATCATGACCATCATAACCATCATGACCATCATCATAACCATCATGACCATCATCATGACCACCATCATGACCACCATCATATCCATCATAACCATCATGACCATCATCATAACCATCATCATGACCATCATCATGACCACCATCATGACCACCATCATATCCATCATGACCATCATAACCATCATGACCACCATCATGACCACCATCATATCCATCATGACCATCATAACCATCATGACCACCATCATGACCATCATCATGACCATCGTAAGAGACCGATTAGGAGTTAGACATCCAGCTTTTATAGGCATAAATACACCATACACATAGAGTGGGTAAAATAGTCCACTTTTAATTCACTTTCACTTTATTTCATTTATAATCCACACTCGCTCGACTAGAGAAACATGAAGATCGTGGGTTTGATTCCCAGGGAATGCAGGGAACTGATAAAGAATATAGCCTGAATGCAGTGGATAAATGAATGTAAAGGACACACACACACACACTTTATAATCCTTTAATTCAGATCATGATGTTCAGTGTGGGATTGGAACAGAACCGTCTGTCGACTTAAACCACATCCGATCTCAAACCTCAAACTTAATGTCACTACCGTGACGCGTCTACTACAATAACAAACGTTATCCTGTTAAACCAAAAATGTGTGTTCTGTGTGACTGAACAGATGAATAGTTAGCGTGTGGATGTAATGAGTGTGTGTGTGTGTCGTGTGATTGCTCATTAATTATTCGCTGCATTAGCCTGTGTGCAGCTGAAGACTCCGCCCACTTCCCTAAGCCCCTCCCACTCGTCCAAGAGCCTGGGAAAACCTTCTACCTCAGCCACGGGCGTCTTCAAACGGGTCCTCCTCGGCCCGAGCCGATGCCAGTGCGAGTTTGACCTCTGCCGGACTCTTTCTCAGAAGTGTGTGTGAAGCGCAGGAGAAGCTTCTGTGAAAGTTGAGGGACGTCCAAAGATCTTCTGCTTCTCTTTCCTTCAGTCGTGTTGCTCTGATCCAGCTGTTCCCGACTCATGAACAACTGTCATGCTTTGGTGAATCTCAACTATCACATCATTATGAGATAAAGCTCTTATTTCAGAATTGGTATGTCATCATTTTGATTCTGGGTTTTTATCTCATAATTATGTTTAAGTGTTATAATTTTGACGTATCTCATAATTCAGATTTTTTAAAATCATAATTATGAGATAAAGTTTTTAGCTTATAATTGACTTTTTATTTCATAATTATGACTTAGTGTGTCATAATTTTGACTTTTTATCTCATAATTATTTACTCAAGTATGTCATAATTTTTTCTTTTTAATGTCATTATTATAATATACCAAAGCATGACTTTTTGAAATGGCCGTTCATAACTTTGACCAAAGCCAAACGCTCCAGACACTGACGTCACTCATTAGCTCATAACATGATGATGATTACCTCAAAGACACAGATTCTATTCTAGAAATTATAACTAATAATGACTAGCAGATATTGAATATATTTTCATATGTTGAAACCACAAAGTAAGATCTGCTTCTTTCTTTGTAATGTTGAAGCTGAACTTGCCAAATAACGGTTAGCGATCGTGTTTATGAGACCATAATATGTGTGTGTGTGTGTGTGTGTGTGTGTGTGTGTGTGTGTGTGTGTGTGTGTGTGCGTGCGTGCGTGCGTGCGTGCGTGCGTGCGTGCGTGTGTGTGTGTGTGTGTGTGTGTGTGTGTGTGTGTGTGTGTGTGTGTGTGTGTGTGTGTGTGTGTGTGTAACTAACCGGTTTAACACACATGTGAACTCTTCACTGTTTGAATAGTTGCCAAAATAACACATTCTAGATCCACATGAAGTCTTTAACCCTTTAGGCCTCTGATTCTTGTTGTCTAGACTCTAGAACAAACGCAATGAAACCAAAATGTAAAAACTAAAATAAAGCAACAAGATTAGAAACCGAGGCCAAATTTAAGACGAAAAAAGTGGAGAAACTTCTGTTCTCTTGTAGAACTTTCCTTTGATTCATTTTCCCACGATGAAAAGTTCTTTTTCTGCCTGATTTGGGAAATATTGCCAAAATAGATGTACGATTGTTCTTTAATGTTATTCTTATATTCATATTGTCGCTGTTCTTTTGATTACATTAAGTATTTTTTAAATTTGATTTCTTCTCTCTTTCTGTAGACTTAAAAAGAAAATGTTAGAAATTTGAGAGTGAAAAGCGAGTAGATTGTTGATTGCAAAGAAAAATTCCAAATGTTTATATGGATCGCCAGCGTGAAAATACATTTACAGTCATTCCAGATGTGCTTTTTACAGAAGCTCGTTTCCCCATGGAATACAAAAAAAGCGAATTGCAACTAATTCTGAATATTTTTTTGCGATTGTGAATTACAAACTCAGAATTGTGAGATAAAAAGTCGCAATTAGCTTCTTTTATTCCCTGCCGTAAATGAGCTTCCATAGATTTAAGCGTTATTGCTGAAGAAAAGCCTCAGACTCTGAAGTGTCTCTGTTTGCTGCTTTAGGATCTAATGAACCCTTATATATTCCGGATGTGTAAATGTTTCTATGTGATGATTGCTCAACATGTCTGAGGTTTAGGAGATACTGTTTAGTCGAGTAGATGCTGATTTTGAATGCTTTGTACCAATGAGAGAAGTGATGCTTTAACCTCCGGACTGCTCTCTTCCCTTCGGCTGTTTGTCAGACCCGAACGCTCCTGTAGCTTTAACTGACTGAAACTCACGAGATGTGATACTGTATCATCGTGAGCTTCTGTTTCTCTTCCTTCAGTCGGTTGTAATGAACCTCTTTGCCAAATAAAACAGCGTTAAGTAGAACTTTACATGTTTCATTATTTCTGTTTCCGATTTATTATTTGCACTATTTCTCCAGTATGAATAGTGAATAAAGTTGTATCCCACAATCCAAATGCACATGACCTTCTA
Organism: Phoxinus dragarum; assembly: GCA_033366665.1. Taxonomy (NCBI): domain Eukaryota; kingdom Metazoa; phylum Chordata; class Actinopteri; order Cypriniformes; family Leuciscidae; genus Phoxinus; species Phoxinus dragarum. The sequence continues at coordinate 16,102 of JARPMJ010003759.1, forward strand.
TTTCTAATAGACAACTGAACCAGACGAAATATAAACCACAATCTCTTTAACTCGTGTTGATATTCTAAGCTCCCCAAATTAAACATTTGATTTCTAACTTTGTGTATGAAACAGACAAAAATCATAATTAATTGATAATTCCCTCAAATCTTCATTGTTTCTACATTTTAAAACCATTTTGTAAAAGGGATGAATGAGGAAGATCACAATAAAGAGAATTTCAATAATCTAGTCGTGAAATCCTGAAAATGCATTAATGTTTCAAGTTTAGAAATAATTTGCAATTGATAAACTATTCTTAACAACAACATTTATTTAAAGTCTCCCTGTAGTCAATAGTTGTATCCCTTAAAACTCATCTTTGATCAGCAAAATTACATATTTAAGCATTTTTTTCCTTTAAGCAAAATTTCTTCATGGCTTAAAATATCTCAGAAACACCAGCGATTTCAAACCGTGTTTTTGAGACTGTCTTTAGTTCACTGCAGTTTTAAGCAGAAAATACTCAGCAATACTGTCGACTTATGAATTTACACATGGTTTGTCTTTAAGCATATTAAAAACACAAAAGTTTAAAAAAAAGTTTGAACAACATTAAAAGCTGGATTTTCACCACAGGGTGACTTTAAGTCCACCAAGAATTCTTACCTGAGATGAAATTGAAGGGAAATTATTACCGAGCTCATTGATATCACCTCTTAATTTCAGAGAAACAAAGAAAATGTGAAAATTCCTAGTAATACTCCCAAGCAGAAGCATATATAAGTTAAAAAGAAGCGGGCCCACTATAGAACCCTGGGGTACCTCACTAATAATAGGAGCTGAGAATGAAGAAAACTTCCCAAAGCTACAGCAGGAGCTCTTCAGACTGACATCTGCTGATGACTGGTGTGCTGGAGATCTCATGAACAGGTTAGAACATTTGTGAATTTTATTTTTTTTACCATAAAACCACATTGGGTATTAATTATGACTTTTTTTATCTCATAATTCTGTTTATTTAATTGAATTTAAATAAAAAGTTTATTATATCATAATTATTAATTAGTATGTCATAATTTTGACTCATCTCATAATTCCATCATTAGTGTCATAATTTCACATTTTGATCTCATAATTATGATATACAAAAGCATTAATAAAGCTTCTCATAAAGTTTTGATCTCGTAATTATTATGAGTATGTCATAATTTTGACTTTTTATGTCATAGTTTTTATCTCATAACTTCGACTGCCTTAATTCTGTAGAGCTCATGTTCGCTTCACAGTTCAGAATATTTGTGTTTCTGTGGAGCTTCACTCGCTGTCATTAATGGGGATCTCTTTAGCAGATATTGAGTCTCTCAGGTCATTATAAAGAACGTTAGTATAAAGAAAATTAAGACTTTTTTGCATTGTTTTCATGAAAATTAAGCACATAATACAAATTTCTGTAATACAACAAAAACTCATTCGCATTGTACTATGAAAAAATACAGCATGTTGAATTTTCTGCACTGCCTTTAATTCGTGTTTGTTTCATCTAAATCCTTCAAGGTTGATTGTGGCGGCAAGGCATCCAAATCACATCGCTGGTGAACGGGGTTCCTCAGGGTTCCGTTCTTGGACCTTTCTTCTTCTCCAGAGGATCCAACAATAGCTGCACGAATCTCAAGGATGATACGAACATTACCTACAACTCCTCTTCCCAGTCACTCCATCAGTACAGCTCCAGTTTACCATCCAGCGAAGCTAATCAACGATAATCCCATCAAGTTCAGCCAGGAATCTTGTGATAATCCTTCATGATCATCTGACCTTTAAAGATCACATTGCAAAAACAAACCATGTAGTTTTACACTGCACAACATTAGGACGCTCAGGCCATTCCCAACAGAGCATGCTGGTCATTTCTAGCATGGACTATTGCAATGCTCTTCTGGCTGGACTTCCAACATGTACAATTAAACCTCTACAAATGATCCCGAATGCAGTGGCACGACTGGTCGTCCATGAGCCCACGTTATACACCTCTGTTTATCTCTCCGCACTGGCTTCAAGATTCAAAGTCACTTGGGATAAAAGCGTCTACTAAAGGAATAAATGTAATGTGTCAATGGGAAGAGCATAGAAGTGTAGCAAGCAGATATGAAAATGTGCAGGTCATCAGCATAACAAGGGCGAGCAAGGGGTAACAAATAAATATTGAAAAAGAAGAGGTCCAAGAACAGAGCCTTGAGGAACACCTTGAGAGTTAGGGGAGGATTTGAGGTTATGAACAGCAATGAAGAATCGTCTGTCAGTGAGATAGGATGCAAAGCAAGGAAGAGCACTTCCCATGATGCGTATAGCGGGAAGTCCAGAGAAAACTGTGATGAGATACAGTGTCAGAAGGAAACCAGAGATCGAGAAGATTCTGCTAATGCACATTACATGAGAATTTGAGCCTAAATGTCATGAAAAATGTGCAATCTCAATATTTATTGAAAACAAGAACCTCTGTTTTCCTTGTTAAATTTAACCTGTGATTCCATTATTTTGATCTGGATATGAAATATGATCTGTACGTGTTTTCATGGTTTGAGTTCTGCAGTTCAAGCTAAAAATATCCGACAGAAAGTGATGAATGAATAATTAAAGTAGCACCAGTGTGTCAGTGACCAGTGCAGTGCGACCCGTGGATGAGTCCAGTGTCCTGCCGTGTTGCCATGGAAACGGGTCCTTGTCACATGACCTTGTCTCTGACCGCAGACCTCATGCATAATTCAGCACTTTAAATGGATCTCACTCCAAAAACTGCTTCACACGCAACGACACGCTTAAAACCGCTTTGCAAGCAACATTTCAATAGGAAACATTTCATCATGTTACAGAGGAGATGTTGCACTGATCTCCTGGAAGCTTTTAAAAGTATGAAATGCAGCAGTGATCAGTCACATGGCATTAACAGATCAGGTGATTGGCTCAGAGAATGTTGTCTAGAAAGGAGGGTCCATTAGTGAAGATATGCAGGTTGCTTTTTATGCACTCATCACATTTAAACCAATTTCCAAACCCAGCTGATAGATAGATATGTGCTCTTGTTTTTAGCATTAATTAATAATATAATTTTGATCACTTTCTTATTAAATAAGACTTCATATGAAGTAATTTTGCTTCTTCTCCAGTAAATGTATCTTGGTTGAAGAATGTTTAGATGTTTGAGCTGGAAACCGAGACAGAAACTCTGAGAATGAGAGTCAGAATGAGCTGTGGATCTATAAGCCAGTCAAGATTGATATATTCTGCATAGAGTTTTACTGCAAACAATAACTCCAGTCACACTGTATGCAAACATACACAGATCACCCGTCTGTGTTTGACACGTTTCAGCACGTCCAGCTGACTCTTTAATAACAAACCCACGCTGTGAAATCTGTGAAGTTATTCTAAAACTGCAAATCTGCTCTGAGCTCTTTTCATTACAGCTCTTTATGAAACATGCGGCGCTGAGTCCGAGTCCGAAGTTTGATATGAAGTGTGTTCTGATAGACACTCCATCACAGTCAACATTGATTTATTCTAAATGTTTAATCGGTGCACAATCATTTTTTTATTACTCATCCGTTTAAATTATATTAAGCCTTAAAGTTCTGCATAATTAAGGGTGTGGCCACTTGAGTGACAGGTGGATTGCTGCTGATGTCACTGCTAGTCGTTTGTCTGCTAGCGTCACGTCACCTCAGCTAATCCGCCTCGCTGCACATTTTCGTTTCTCCGACGACTGGCTCCGCCCACTTTGGGCTTCAGAAATGCTCTTCAGAAACACCATGAGTTATGTCACGCACACTACGCTCATATTTATTTACAGTCTATGATCAATTGACCGTTCGCAAAGACCCGCCCCCTTTAGTTACTGTTGCTATGTCTGACGAGCCACGCCACTCTCCTGCCAAACCATGTTCTCACGCAGTGAAAAATACATTGCGGAGCAAAGAGGACACTGACCAGGTTACTTTTGATATGAAACAAGGTCTAAATTTTCCAATTTGGTCATAAAAAAAAAATGTAAACAATAAATACCATTTTGATACTCTTTAATGTGTCTGACAGATCGCTGTCGCCTCAGTTAAAGCCACTCGTGAACTGATCATCTCTTCCTTCTAGTTCATTTATAGCATTAAATGAACATCAGAAGGAATGTTGAAAGACGTCAACCGTGGAAAGACTTCAGTACACTTTTTCAAGTTCAAGTCCACAACGTTAATCTACTAACTCTCCTGATTGCTTCACACAATACAAAGTCAGTGGAGAAGGTTGGATTGTTTTCCCCACTCGGTGTGGGCGTGGCCTAAATGCGCTCTGTCTCTATAGCAAACCAATCAGATTCCCAACAGACCAAATCAAGCCCCGCCCACATTTGTTCTTGTTCCACAAGCGCTTCACTCGGATATACGACACAATGGAGAAGAAAAGACCAGCGCAACTTCACTTTCAAGATGTAGTTACGTGGGCTTGTGCGGGGCGGTCTCGTGTCGGGCCGAGAGCCGGTGGTCCAGAGAGCGTGGCGAGTGTGTGTGTGTGTGTGTGCGGCAGCAGCGGGCGAGGTCTGCGCGGAAGGAGGGTGTGTACAGGCCGTAGATCACCGGGTCGCAGCAGGTGTTCAGGTTCCCGAACACGAAGAGCAGGTGATGGATGGCCTCGGGCGTGACCGTCAGCATCTCCGGCTGGAACCAGTACCAGATGCCCAGCAGGTAGTAGGGCGTCCAGCACACCACGAACGACACCACGATGATCACCGTCATCTTCAGCGTCTTCATCCTGGCCTTCGGGATCATGTCTGTGCCGCTGCGCCGGAGAGTCTCGCCCGCTGAGGACACACACACACACACAAACACACAGTGATCAGTGATCAAACTCATATTTCAAAAATGTAAGTTCTGTCAGTAATTAATCTCCCTCATGTTGTTCCCCGTAAGACTTTCATTCATCTTCGGAACACAAATTCACATAAACAAAAATCTCTGAGCCTGTAACAACATCAGGCGAGCTCCTAATAAATGCATGACCTTGTCGGTGCCCTTGGCAGGAATCAAGTGAGCGAAACTCTCGGGCTTCAGAGGGAGGACAACAGCAGCTGTGCTGATATTACAGTAATCCACTACTGTAGTCATGTGACCGCTCTATTGAGCCCCTAATGAAGCCACTAAACCTGAGAGGGGCATTATGGGTATTACTAATGTATTTCTGTCTTTATGACGATGAGCTGAATTATTGAACTGTTTTTCTTGTACGTCAGTGTCATTGAGTCACATGTGAGAGACTCTCAGAAGAAAATCTCCACATCAGAAGAAAATCATGCTTTGGGAAAGCATATTTATAATAATAATAATAACTTTATTTTTATATAGACAATCCATCCATGTTGGTCAATGTGTATGTTGAAGTCCCCTAGAATGAGGATTCTCTTAAATTATTAACACAACATTGACAACAAGTCCGCAAACTCAGACATAAAAGCTTTATTTTCCTTTGGTGGGCGATAGACAGTAGCGATGGTAAGTGCCTTTGGAGCAGAAATATTCAAAACAAGGCATTCAAATGATGAGAAATGTGGTACACACACAGCACTGATGTTAGATTGCAGATTATGAACCACAATAGTTCCTCCACCTCGACCAGTAAGTCCCCTCAGGAGTGATCTGGTTGAAGAGAAGACCGTCGTTTTGTTAATGTCATGTTTCAGTTCAAAACAATAAGTCCAGTTTTCGCTCTGCGATGATATTCGATAAAAGCAGGGCTTTATTGTTTACTGAGCATGCATTGAACAACATTTACAGGGCTCTGGCACACCGCAGAAGCCAACTCCGATCGAACGAGCGAAGATAAATGACTCAAGATTGCACCAGTATGAGCCACGCGTTTAGCCTGTCGCCGACTCATAGGCACTCAGATGTTGTTAGAGGAAGTATGTACCGTCTTTGTCTCAGCAGGCCAGCGTCACGACAGAGTTCGTAAGGATCTTGTTGTAAATGGTAGTTCTGTTTTAAGTTCAGCAACTGGTGTGCGGTGTACCTTAAAGCCATGCCTTGTGAGTCGAGGATCGCAACAGTCCCAAAGCAGCGAAAGTTCAAAGTAAGGCCACAGGGTAAATTCCTCCGATAAGGCTCCAGAGTCCTCCAGAGAACGCAGGAGATACAAGCAATTATCCAACGAATGTGAAATAGTCCCGCGTCATTGCAACGAGTCAGGAAACTAAACACAGCAGGGTGAAAACCCAGCGTCAGCAAATAAACAAACAAGCAGTCAAACAGTGAAAGAAGCGGCAGCCAAAGCGCGCCAGCGTACCTGATCACTACCACAACCCCAGGTTACCAACAACAAAAAAGTGGTTACAACCAAAATATTTATGAGATAAAATGTTGGTTGGATGGATGGATG
>JARPMJ010003759.1:25000-32500 GCA_033366665.1 Phoxinus dragarum
GCGGATTGCTATTATAACGGCGGATCGCTATTATAACGGCGGATTGCTATTATAACGGCGGATCGCTATTATAACGGCGGATTGCTATTATAACGGCGGATTGCTATTATAACGGTGGATCGCTATTATAACGGCGGATCGCTATTATAACGGCGGATTGCTATTATAACGGCGGATTGCTATTATAACGGCGGATCGCTATTATAACTGCGGATCGCTATTATAACGGCGGATTGCTATTATAACGGCGGATCGCTATTATAACGGCGGATTGCTATTATAACGGCGGATTGCTATTATAACGGTGGATCGCTATTATAACGGCGGATCGCTATTATAACGGCGGATTGCTATTATAACGGCGGATTGCTATTATAACGGCGGATCGCTATTATAACTGCGGATCGCTATTATAACGGCGGATTGCTATTATAACGGCGGATCGCTATTATAACGGCAGATTGCTATTATAACGGCGGATCGCTATTATAACGGCGGATCGCTATTATAACGGCGGATTGCTATTATAACGGCGGATCGCTATTATAACGGCGGATTGCTATTATAACGGCGGATTGCTATTATAACGGCGGATCGCTATTATAACGGCGGATCGCTATTATAACGGCGGATCGCTATTATAACGGCGGATCGCTATTATAACGGCGGATTGCTATTATAACGGCGGATTGCTATTATAACGGCGGATTGCTATTATAACGGCGGATCGCTATTATAACGGCGGATTGCTATTATAACGGCGGATTGCTATTATAACGGCGGATCGCTATTATAACGGCGGATCGCTATTATAACGGCGGATTGCTATTATAACGGCGGATCGCTATTATAACGGCGGATTGCTATTATAACGGTGGATTGCTATTATAACGGCGGATCGCTATTATAACGGCGGATCGCTATTATAACGGCGGATTGCTATTATAACGGCGGATCGCTATTATAACGGCGGATTGCTATTATAACGGCGGATCGCTATTATAACGGCGGATTGCTATTATAACGGCGGATCGCTATTATAACGGCGGATAGCTATTATAACGGCGGATCGCTATTATAACGGCGGATTGCTATTATAACGGCGGATTGCTATTATAACGGCGGATCGCTATTATAACGGCGGATTGCTATTATAACGGCGGATTGCTATTATAACGGCGGATCGCTATTATAACGGCGGATTGCTATTATAACGGCGGATCGCTATTATAACGGCGGATTGCTATTATAACGGCGGATCGCTATTATAACGGCGGATCGCTATTATAACGGCGGATTGCTATTATAACGGCGGATCGCTATTATAACGGCGGATTGCTATTATAACGGCGGATCGCTATTATAACGGCGGGTTTGCCGTCACAGCCGAGGAGACCGGCGTTCTCGTCAGGGCCGTAAAACACAGAGAAGTGACATTGGGGATGATGGAGAAACACACACACATTAGCTTCGGTTAAACAGGCGTATAATAATTTGGGTAAATGTGTAATCTAGATTTATGCATATTTTTTCACATCTTCACGGACACAACAATGATTTCCCTCGTGTGTTAATATTTCTCCTTGTAATAATGTATGATTTGCAAAAATTAAAACTGCTGCGTCTGTTTAGATTATAGAATCAAAGTGTGTGTGTTGTTCACACGCTACATAATGGCCAAGCACGCGCTCTTAAAATAGCATATGACTAACGCGCGGCGCCGCTGTCTTTAGACTGGGTTTCTCCTGGTCAGTGGCGGAGTTGTTTTCTGGAACTGCAGAATATCACCAGGGAACGTTTGCGCCGGAACACGCTCCTCTTTTCACTGAACCGCCCCCCCGAGTGCAAGTTCATTCCCTAATTTACCGACGTGCGTCTGTGGAGGGAAGAGTCGCTGTGCGCGGGTGCAGAATAGGAATGACACATGCGGCGGTGTTCAGAGTCAATTGCGCTGGGTGCAAGATAGAGCTTATGGTCTTTTTGCGAAGGCCAGTAAGGAGTCCATTACAGTAATCCACCCTGCTGGTGATGAAAGCGTGCACAAGTTTTTCTAAGTCCTGACTGGAAACAAAGCATCTAATTCTAGCAATATTCTTCAGATGATAGTATGCTGATTTAGTTATTGCTTTGACATGACTACTGAAGCTAAGGTCAGACTCTAGGGACACACCGAGATTCCTGACTTGATGTTTAGTTGTTTGACCTCTAGAGTGAAGGTATGCGTTCACCTTGAGAACTTCATCTTGGTTTCCAAACGCAATGACTTCAGTTTTGTCTTTGTTTAACTGAAGAAAGTTTTGGAACATCCAGCTGTTTACTTCATCAATGCATTGGAACAGGGAGTCAATGGGGCTGTAATCGTTAGGCGATAGGGCTAAGTAGATCTGTGTGTGTGTGTGTCGTCTGCATAGCTGTGGTAAGAGATTTGGTTCTTTCTCATTATTTGGCTCATTGGGAGCATGTACAGGTTGAATAGGAGTGGCGCAAGAATTGAGCCTTGAGGAACTCCGCATGTCATGGATGTCCACTCAGACTTATGGTCTCCTAAACTCACATAATAACCTCTCGCTTCTAAGTATGACCTGAACCATTTTAGGACTATCCCAGAAAGCCCCACCCAGTTTTCCAGCCTGTCAAGAAGTATGTTGTGATCAACAGTGTCAAAATTTCACCAGTGCATTTGTGAGCTGCTTCGGCCCTTACACTCCCTGACACACACTCATTAAGTCTCAGACCAGAGCTAATAACAGAGAAACAAGTCCTGTGTGTCCGTGTGTTACTGACCAGCGTTAAACACAACACAAGAGGCCGTCAGGAGTCCTGCTGAGAAACTGCGCAGATATTCAGCCAAAGCCCTAATCTGAGCTGAGCAGCTGAACAACAGGCCCTGCCGACCCGAAAGCTTGAGCTCCGGGAACTCAGTCCACACACACACTGAGAAAGAACAAGGTGTGCTGAGAGAATCAGTCGTGTGTGTGTGTGTGTGTGTGTGTGTGTAATACAAACCCATTGTACGGACAGCGAACCAGAACTCTGAACAGTTTCAGTGGAGTTTGATGCTTTAATATTTGACCCTGGCCTGGACCACAAACCAGTCACATGGGTCCATTTTTTGAAATTGAGATGTATACATCATCTGAAAGCTGAATAAATAATCTCTCCATTGATGTGTGGTTTGTTAGGACAGGACAATATTTGGTCGAGACACAACTATTGAAAATCTGGAATCTGAGGAGCAAAAAAATGTAAACATTGAGAAAATCTCCTTTAAAGTTGTGCATTTATGTTCACGATTGTGCTGCATTCACTCACAAAAATACATGTTTTATATATTTACGGTAGGACATTTACTAAATATCTTCATGGAACATGATCCTAATATCCTCATGATTTTTGGCATAAAAGAAAAATGGATAATTTTGACCCATACAATGTATAGCTGATATTGCCACAGATATACCCGTGCGGCTCCAGACTGGGTTTGGGTCACATGTGAGGATCAAGCGTTCCCGGATTCTGCCGGAGACGGAGTTCGGTGCAGGGAACGCACGTGTGTTTCGAATGCAACTTGCTTTGGATGAAAGCGTCTGCCAAATGCATGAATCAGACCCTTTTACATTCTGCTCTGAACATTTTGTTCATTAATGCAAAAAAAGACACACATGTATGTTGTTTTTCATTTTTTTGCTTTAAAATATAATTGATAATATGCAAATTACATGCAAAATAGGAGCATTTTAAGACTTTCGGACTCCACTGTAATTTAAACTGACTTTAAATCATGTCAGATCTATATTGAACAGTACAGATAGGATATTTAGTATATAGGACTAGTGCTTCTACTGCAAACGTTATCGTAATACAATATTCATGTTCATTTCAACTTAACATGTTCAACTTAAATTCCCCCCTGTGGTGAAAATCCAGACATTTTTTTTAAGGATAAAACGCTTAAATTTGTAATTTTGCTGATCAGAGATGATTTTAAGGGATCAAATGATTGATTACAGGAGGACTTTAAGACTTTTAATGAAATAATAATCTGGACTCTTGCCCGTTTAAAAGACACTTTTATAATGTTGTTCCATAGGTGGACATCATAAACAAACCCAGCGAGTTTCAGATTCCAGTGATAAAGCTGAGCTGATGATGGCTTACAGTCAACTTTACTCTAGTATTACCAGGCTAAATACACACACGAAACCTCACACAGGCCTACTGTCTGTCTGAACATCTGTCTGACACTCACCTCAGTGTCTTTATCTGTATAACGCAGACTCACTCTCTCCATCGCTGATCTTCTGTCAGTTACTGAGTATCCAGGGGTCACATCCCATGAAATGATGATGATCGGGATCTGCTCGGTCCGGATCCGATCATCTCGTCTCTAATCCAGACCTGAGTTTAGGTAAAGCACAAGACATGATGAAGAGAGGAGAGGAGAAGCGGAGGAATCCCGTCGTACTGAAGAGAGCTGCGCTGAGAACAGACTGGATGTAGAGAGAGAGAGAGAGAGAGGGGGGGGGGGGAGAGAGAGAGAGAGAGGGGGGGGAGAGCGGGGGGGGGAGAGAGAGAGGGGGGGGGGAGAGAGAGAGAGAGAGAGGGGGAGAGAGGGGGGGGGGAGAGAGAGAGGGGGGGGGGGAGAGAGAGAGAGAGGGGGGGGGGGGAGAGAGAAGGGGGGGGAGAGAGAGAGCGGGGGGGGGGAGAGAGGGGGGGGGGAGAGGGGGGGGAGAGAGAGAGAGAGAGAGGGGGGGGGGGGAGAGAGGGGGGGGAGAGAGAGGGGGGGGGGGGAGAGAGGGGGGGGAGAGAGAGGGGGGGGAGAGAGTCCACTCACATAAGTTTTAAAAAAAAAAAGTATAACGTTCCCTGTTAGCTGGGTTATTGATTAATACATGAATTTTGAGTCACCCATGCAACCATATTTTTATCTGAACACATGCGCATCATTCGTTTAATTAAGAGGCTGAACATCACACACATAAACGCCACTGACAGCTGAGAAATCTAAGCTTGTTTCCACCACAGAATAACACATTTCAAAGATAATTGCAACTCTTTTTCCGAGACACAGTTTACATCTCGCAATTCTGACTTTATATCTCACAATTCTTGAGTTTATATCTCACAATTTATAAAGTCAAAATTCCAAAATATATAGTCAGAATTGTAAGATATATAGTCAGAATTGTGAGATATATAGTCAGAATTCCGAGATATATAGTCAGAATTGTGAGATATATAGTCAGAATTGTGAGATATATAGTCAGAATTGTGAGATTGTGAGATATATAGTCAGAATTGTGAGATATATAGTCAGAATTGTGAGATATATAGGCAGAATTGTGATAGTCAGAATTGTAAGATATAAAGTCAGAATTGTGAGATATATAGGCAGAATTGTGATATATAGTCAGAATTGTGAGATATAAAGTCAGAATTGTGAGATGTATAGTCAGAATTGTGAGATATATAGGCAGAATTGTGAGATATATAGGCAGAATTGTGAGATATAAAGTCAGAATTGTGAGATATAAAGTCAGAATTGTGAGATATATAGGCAGAATTGTGATATATAGTCAGAATTGTGAGATATAAAGTCAGAATTGTGAGATATAAAGTCAGAAATGTGAGATATATAGGCAGAATTGTCAGAATTGTGAAATATAAAGTCAGAATTGTGAGATATATAGTCAGAATTGTGAGATATATAGTCAGAATTGTGAGATATATAGTCAGAATTGTGAGATATAAAGTCAGAATTGTGAGATATATAGGCAGAATTGTGATATATAGTCAGAATTGTGAGATATAAAGTCAGAATTGTGAGATATAAAGTCAGAATTGTGAGATATAAAGTCAGAATTGTGAGATATAAAGTCAGAATTGTGAGATATAAAGTCAGAATTGTGAGATATATAGTCAGAATTGTGAGATATAAAGTCAGAATTGTGAGATATAAAGTCAGAATTGCGAGATATATAGTCAGAATTGTGAGATATATAGGCAGAATTGTGAGATATATAGTCAGAATTGTGAGATATATATAGTCAGAATTGTGAGATATATAGTCAGAATTGTGAGATATAGTCAGAATTGTGAGATATATAGTCAGAATTGTGAGGTATATAGGCAGAATTGTGAGATATATAGGCAGAATTGTGATATATAGTCAGAATTGTGAGATATAAAGTCAAAATTGTGAGATATATAGGCAGAATTGTGAGATATATAGGCAGAATTGTGATATATAGTCAGAATTGTGAGATATAAAGTCAAAATTGTGAGATATATAGGCAGAATTGTGAGATATATAGGCAGAATTGTGAGATATATAGGCAGAATTGTGAGATATATAGGCAGAATTGTGATATATAGTCAGAATTGTGAGATATAAAGTCAAAATTGTGAGATATATAGGCAGAATTGTGAGATATATAGGCAGAATTGTAAGATATAGTCAGAATTGTGAGATATAAAGTCAAAATTGTGAGATATATAGGCAGAATTGTGAGATATATAGTCAGAATTGTGAGATATATAGGCAGAATTGTGAGATATATAGGCAGAATTGTGATATATATATAGTCAGAATTGTGAGATATATAGGCAGAATTGTGAGATATATAGGCAGAATTGTGAGATATAAAGTCAGAATTGTGAGATAAAAAGTCGCAATTAACTTTATTTCTCAACAATTGAAATCGCTGGTGTTTCTGACGTCACAAACTACCTTGTAACCAATCAGATCAACGTGTGATCGTCAACCAGTGGATCTCTGAGCTGAGTGAGTGGAGGCGGGGCTCATTTGCATATTCATAGAGCCACGCATACTAAATGAGGCAAGGGTGTCGAGTTACACTCAAGATATTTTAAGCCATGAATACTTTTTTTCAAGAAAAAAAAACACTTGAATATGTAATTTTGGAGTTTTAAGGGATACAAATTTTTACTACAAGGGGACTTTAAGCATTTTATGTTGTGATATACTGACTGTTTTATCATTTAAAGTGTAAAAACCTCGACTGCTCAACTTTAAAAGTTAAAAGTAAAGTCTTTCTTGGACTACGTCTAGATCATCGCTTCCACTTTACTACTAGTTGCAGCAACAAAAGATTGTGCAAAAGAGAAAATATTGTGTAGTTTTGATATAAAATGTATTGATCTATTATTAGTACAGAATGTGCTTTATATTGAGTGATTCACTCGTGATATGGGCTAGTCAGAGACTAACATGAGAGGATCTGACATGCAGAAATACAGCATGAAATAAACATGATGCTGAAGTGTCTCATGCTCGTCTGATCCATCCTCATCGTTCAATAGATCATGTTCACGTCATTTATCAGACGCGTTTATCCACGGTGTTGTCCACGAACTGCAGGTGCAAGTCCTCCGGCTCAGTGTTCAGAAATCCTTTGGGATTGCAGTCGGGTGTTCCTCATGAACCCATAGAACCTCGTTCCCGTGGAGATCTGATCCTGTGTCACATGACTGTGCAGA
>JARPMJ010003759.1:37500-62500 GCA_033366665.1 Phoxinus dragarum
AGTGTGTTCTGAGTGACAGTGTGTGTTATCTCAGTGAGGGTTGTGTAGTGTTTGGCTGCACTGAGCCTGTTTTGAGCCATGTGTTAAGAGTTGTGTTGCTTGGAGTGAGTTTTGCAGGTGATGTGAACTGTTTAGCTCAGGCGACTGTTGGTAGTGCAGACTGTAGTTAGAGTTTTGCACATGTAGCTCCAGTTGTGCTCACTGTCGTTTAGCAATCGAAAAAAACTGTAAAACAGCCACTTATATTCCGGTAAATTCAGTCAGATCTCACCTGGCATTTGCACAGCAGTCGTAGTGCGTCTTTATAGTAGACGGAGGCTTTCTCTGGATCTCTCATCTGCAGCCGGATCCCACCGAGACCCTCACAGGCCTGCCACTGACCGGACGCGTCGTCTGCAGAGAGAGAGAAGTGTAGCAGAGTGTGTATGTGTGTGTGTGTGTGTATGTGAGTGTGAGTGTGTGTGTGTGTGTGTGTGTGTGTGTGTGTGTGTGTGTGTGTGTGAGTGTGTGTGTGTGTGTGAGTGTGTGAGTGTGTGTGTGTGTGAGTGTGAGTGAGTGTGAGTGTGTGTGTGTGTGTTCAGTACCGGTGTCTCTGAAGGCCTGCTGTGCATGTATGTAACTCTCCCACGCCTCCTCCAGCTCGTCCAGCTCCACCAGTGCGAAACCCAGATTGCTGAAACACCGACCCTGAGCCCCGCGGCTGCCCAGAGAACCTGCGGACACGATGTGTTCGGACGCACCATATTACAGGAGCACCAGAAACAATTACAACCAGAAAAACAAACTTTTTCTAACGTTACCATTAAGTTATGAAAACGCTATTTCTGAAGGCTTTCTGAACGTTCAAAACGTCCAGTGTCTTAAATGTTTTTTAAATATTTTTCTTGGTTATGTGAACGTTCCATTTCATCATTCTTCATTATGGGACTGTTACTTTTGAATGTTACCTTTGAATGTTACTTTTGAATGTTACTTTTTGAACGTTTCTTTTGAATGTTACCTTTGAATGTTACTTTTGAATGTTACCTTTGAATGTTACTTTTGAATGTTACTTTTGAATGTTACTTTTTGAATGTTACTTTTGAATGTTACTTTTTGAATGTTACTTTTGAATGTTACTTTTGAATGTTACTTTTTGAATGTTACTTTTTGAATGTTACTTTTGAATGTTACTTTTTGAATGTTACCTTTGAATGTTACTTTTTGACTGTTACTTTTGACTGTTACTTTTGAATGTTACTTTTTGAATGTTACCTTTGAATGTTACTTTTTGACTGTTACTTTTTGACTGTTACTTTTGAATGTTACTTTTTGAATGTTACCTTTGAATGTTACTTTTTGACTGTTACTTTTGACTGTTACCTTTGAATGTTACTTTTTGACTGTTACTTTTGACTGTTACCTTTGAATGTTACTTTTGAATGTTACTTTTTGAATGTTACTTTTTGAATGTTACCTTTGAATGTTACTTTTTGACTGTTACTTTTGACTGTTACCTTTGAATGTTACTTTTTGACTGTTACTTTTGACTGTTACCTTTGAATGTTACTTTTGAATGTTACTTTTTGAATGTTACCTTTGAATGTTACTTTTGAATGTTACTTTTGAATGTTACTTTTTGAACATTTCTTTTTGAATGTTACCTTTGAATGTTACTTTTTGAACATTTCTTTTGAATGTTACCTTTGAATGTTACTTTTGATACATTGTACAAAAGTAGATACATTTAAAAAAACATTAAACGAACATCCAACTGAAATGGTTTCAGTTAAAAACGTTCCATGGCTGATGTTTATAAATAAATAATGTTTTTGTGCTAATGTTTTGAGAGCATTATTAAAGACCATCGCTTTAAATTATAGTTTTATTTAGAAACTTCATAATTGCTTAATTTTTCATATTATTGCAAGACAAATGTTTTGAAATGTGTATATTTGAGGTCCTATAACAATTCTTCAATAGTAGGCAATTTTTTATGTAATCACTCAATATGAGCACGTCAATATGAGTTTAGATGCATGATATTACAGATGCAACAAAATAATTGCATTGTATTGACTTTTTACCATGTGTATATGATTGCTATGCATATTCTTCTGCTGCTTGTGTCTCACCGTGGAGCGCCGCTGCCTCTCGGTGGAACCGCACAGCCTGCTGGTACTGACCCAGAGTGTTGTGGACGGCGCCCAGATTCTGCAGAACCACCGCCAGTCTGTGCGGTTTAAATGCGACCAGAGGAAGAGCCTGCTCATAACACTCGGACGCCTCGGAGAACAGCCTCATCTGAGAGAAACTCAAGCCCACGTCGTTCAGCAGCTTCCCTGAATCACAGGTGAGGATCACTTCATGCATTTCAACAGAATAATTCATCTGGAGTGTCAAGCTATTTTTTTCTAAATGTCATAATCATTTGTTAAATATTGGCATAGCCACAGCCATTACATATTTCAAACAGTAATATCCTATACTAAACCTAAACTAATCTTGACAAACTATATATCATATCATTCATATTTGGTGACTGATTTTCAAAATAAATGACAGAGGAGCCGTAATTTATCAATTTGCAACAAGAATATGTTCATACTCCTAAGCCGTGTTCAGACCTTTATTTTGAAATAGTGATGAACATGAAAAATCATGAAAGAATGGTAGAAACCTCAGTTTGTTTTCATGCCAAGAGTTCAAAAGATAGCATCCATTCAATTCTTTTAGAAAAAAAGCTCTGAAAATGTTTTAAATATAAAGAAAACAATAATAGATTCAGCATTAGTGATGTGTCAGCGAGCTTTAATGCACATACGGGATCTTCTGTGTTTCTTAGAGGTTGAATTCATTTCAAAATCTGCCAAACTTCCAACACTACTTCTGAATAGGATTTCTACTTCATAAATTGTATGAAAATTGTAAAAATAATGGTTCAGATCACTCAAACAACATATGGAAAGAGGCACCCTTATATGGGCAGTAATGTCCACTAGTGGAGAAGTGTGGTACTGCGCCCAAACTAAATCTCACTGAACGCTTCTTTCTTGAGATATCAACCTAAAATTTTAAACACAACTTGTTCAGATTTTTGGCTTTGATTTTTTTGCATTTTTAAAGTCCTCCAGATTTTGAAAATATATATTTTATATAAAATATGAATAATTACATTTTTAACAAGGTACATTTTCATAAACTCAAAATTCTATAACTTCTATAACTGTTTAACTTTCTTAATTTATTTAACTTCAACAAAAATCTGCCAAATGTCTTCTTTAAAACAAGACCAATCTTTACAAATTATTACATTGTTTAAATTAATACATTTTTAGCTAACTGTGATTTTGTATATGTACATTTATGAAATACATAACTTACTTAGACTGTCTCCTCTGATAACAGAACACTGTAAATTGTAATATGGACTCATGCATTTTCTGTGAAGCTGCTTTGAAATTATGTGTTTTGTGAAAAGCGCTGTACAAATAAACGTGAATTGAATTGAATCAATTCAAAATCATGTCACATTTATTGATATAAAACAGGAAAATAACAGAATCAGTGATGCAAACTTAATCAATTATGAGACAAACTCAGATTCAGCTCTACAGAAGATGATTGATTATTAGAATGATTAGAGAGTCATTATACAGATCAAGTTCTGTTCTTTTCTGATAGTGTCAGTGCACTCAGATCAATAAAAATACTAAATATGAAGTGTCTTCTAAGTTGTTGGAAACACTAGTTAACCTATGATTTACACTTACAAAACTGCTTTATTTTAAAGAAATTATCACTTCAACATTAAACACTTTAAATAATCACTTCAAGCCATTCACACTGAATTAAGTAAAATATATTAAACAAATGTATCAAATAAATCTGCAATTTGTGTATTTTAAGTCAGCTCAGCTTTTTTTCTACAGCGATTTATACAGTACAGCTCATTTCAGAGCAGCTTCACAGTAATAAACAGGAGAATAACAGAATCAATGATGAAACTTTATCAAGTATGAGACACAGTTAGACTCAGGAGTGAAGCAGATCTACAGAAGAAGAGAGGATCATTATTCAGATCAAGCTCTGTTCTCGTCTGATAGTGTCAGTGCAGTCAGATCAATAATATTACTAGATGGTAATAATATTACTATAATTGTTGGAAACTATTTTTTTCATGATATTTTGTGACTTTTGAATAATGAACATGCATTCAAAGTTTCGACACGCTGATTTGTTGTGGAATATACAAAATGTCTAATTTCTATAAACAAATTATGGTGTTTATTGGTCAATTTCAGCCACATATTTTCATGGTTAAATGCAGCTGGACTGAACCCAAAAAAAGTATTTTTTTTAATGAATTTGATCATTCTGAGGGTATTATATATTTGGCAGATGCTTTTATCCAAATAATTTCATTCATTCATGTTAGTTTTGCTGTGAATCGAACCCATGATCGTGGCGAAGCTGAGATACCAACTACTTAAAAATCTATTTCATATTTTATTTCATAAATGTGAACAATTAAAAATAACAATCAATTTGGGGCCAATACATTATAATTTAATGCACAGCAGAATTTGAAGCAAGTCTTAGAGAGTCGTAAACTGCTAAATCTGATGTTCTTTCTCCGCATTTCTTGTTTTCTAGAATATCTATGCATGAATATTGTGGTTCATTTTCATGCAAAATAATATCACAAGGCAAAAAATCATAAAGGTGCTAAAAATAAGATTATTTTTCAAGTTACATAGAATTATTGTTTTGGTTTTTCTTTTAATTTGTAGTGTACATCACTAATCGATCGTACTGAAGCACACACACTACCCAGCGTCTCCTGGTCGGTGATGTTGGCGCTCATCTCCAGGCTGTCTGTCAGCACGCTGATGATGTCATCGGTGGCGCTGTGGCCGCCCTTTAGCATGAGTTTCCCAGCATCCTTCAGTGCCAGTGCAGACGCAGGTGTGTTCCCCGCTGTCCTGTAGCTCTCAGCGGCTCGCCGGTAACTCGCCGCGGCCTCATCCCACTCCTGCAACACACACACACACACACACACACACACACACACACAGGTTTGTTTTGCTATACTTGTGAGGACATTCCATAGGACTAAATACCGGTAAATGCAGGAACATGCAATATGATTATGGCTTACAGCTTATGAAAACCCCAAATTCAAAATTTGAATATTGTGAAAAGGTTTTCATAAGCTGTAAGACATAATCATCAAAATGATAACAAATAAAGGCTTGAAATATCTCACTTTGCATGGTTTAAGTCGAATTACTGAAATAAATTAACTTTTGCACGATATTCTAATTTTTCGAGTTTCATCTGTATATACAGTATATGCAATATAATGACTAGAAAAGTCATTACAGGGTTTTTAAAGTCCCTCTGTGGTGAAAATCCAGCTTTTAATGTTGTTTATGTGGTGTTTTTAATATGCTTTAAGACAAACCATGTGTAAATTCATAAGTCGACGGCATTGCTGAGTATTTTCTGCTTAAAACTGCAGTGAACCAAAGACAGTCTCAAAAACACGGTTTGAAATCGCTGGTGTTTGTGACGTCACAAACTACCTTGTAACCAATCAGATCAACGTGTGATCGTCAACCAGTGGATCTCTGAGTTGGAGACGGGGCTCATTTGCATAATCATAGAACCGCCGCGAATACTAAATGAGGCAAGGGTGTCAAGTTACATTCAAGATATTTTAAGGCATGAAGAATCAATGAAAAAACATTAATTTGGTGATCAAAGATGAGTTTTAAGGGATGCAATGATTGACTACAGGGGAACTTTAAAGGTTTTTTGTTTTACATAGTGTGTTTTACCTTCCTCTTCATGTGGCAGCGAGCGAGTCTGACGCAGGTTTCTCCCTCGGCGCCGGCGTCTCCCTGCGAGCGGTACAGTTGCGCAGCCTGATGATATCTGTGTGTGGCCTGCGTGTGCTCTCCTAGCGCCTCGTGAGCCGCGGCCCGGTTAAACTGCAGGTCAGCGGTGCGCTCGCCTCGCTCTCCCGATCGCGACAGCACCTCGAGCCCTTTACGAGGATCACCCGCCTCCACGAGTGCAGCGCCCAGGTTCAACACACACGTCCTCTGAAGACTCTTCTCTCTGAGCTGCAGGAGGAACCAGAGCATCACAGATGTGGATTATGTTTCTCTGGCTGGTATGAGAGTCATATATGTGACCCTGGACCACAAAACCAGTCCCATGGGTCAATTTTTTCTAATTAAGATGCATACATCATCCGAAAGCTGAATAAATAATCTTTCCATTGATGTATGGTTTGTTATGATAGGACAATATTTGACAGAGAAACGAGTGGATCTCTGAGCTGAGTGAGTGAGTGAGTGAGTGAGGCGGGGCTCATTTGCATATTCATAGAACCACGAATACTAAATGAGGCAAGGGTGTCAAGTTACATTCAAGCTAATTTAATGCATTAATACAAAAAAAAAAGTTTAAAATATGTCATTTTGACGGTGATCTACAATAATGAATGGTTTTCACAGAAAATAGTGTCGCAAAGTGTCATTAAAAGAATATGTACATTAAATGTCAAGTCACTTTTGGTTTTAGGTTCACTACATTCTCTTGAGTTTGATGAGTACCTTAGTGGCGGCTCTCAGCGCGCTCTTGAAGCGCCTCAGCGCAGCGCTGTAGTCTCGGTTCTGCAGCGCTTCATGTCCATCAGCGGTCAGCGTCTCGATCTCCACCTGAGCGTCGGACGCCTCCACATCAGATCTGCTCCTCCGGCTCCTCTTCTGCTCCTCACCAGCGTCTCTGACCCGAGAGCCATCAGAGGCCATCACAGGAGATCACGGGTGCGGGAACACATGATGCTCAGCCTGAGACGCGGAGAGCCAGCAGTCAAGTCAACGTTATTTATATAGCGCTTTTTACAATACAGAGTGACTCAATATCATACATGTGACCCTGTGACCCGAACCCAGTCTGGAGCCGCACGGGTATATCTGTGGCAATAGCAACTATACACTGTATGGGTCAAAATTATCAATTTTTCTTTTATGCCAAAAATCATGAGGATATTAAGATCATGTTCCATGAAGATATTTAGTAAATGTCCTACCGTAAATATATAAAACATGTATTTTTGTGAGTGAATGCAGCACAATCGTGAACATAAATGCACAACTTTAAAGGAGATTTTCTCAATGTTTACATTTTTTTGCTCCTCAGATTCCAGATTTTCAATAGTTGTGTCTCGACCAAATATTGTCCTATCCTAACAAACCACACATCAGTGGAGAGATTATTTACTCAGCTTTCATGTGATGTATACATCTCAATTTCAGAAAATTGACCCATGTGACTGGGTTTGTGGTTCAGGGTCACATATTACACTATAATATTAATACAATAGTTAGTTAATGCATTAACAACGAGCAATACATTAATTGGTAACACTTTACAATAAGGTTCATTAGTTAATGCATGAACTAACCATGAGCAATACATGTGTTACTGTATTTATTAATCTTTGTTATTGTTAGTTAATAAAAATACAGCTGTTCATGTTAGTTCACAGTGCAGTAACTAATGTTAACAAGATTTTAATAAAGTATTAGTGAATGTTGAAATTAACATTAACAAATATTAATAAGTGCTGTATACATGCAGTTCATTATTAGTTCATGTTAACTAATGTAGTTCACTAATGTTAACTAACGAACTTTAATGTAAAGTATTATTCATTAATTCATAAATATACAGTTAGTTCATGTCAGCTCAGGACGATTAGGCCTAAATATTAGATGCAACTTTTGATTTTAATAATGCATTTATAGTAAATGTTGAGATTAACATGATAGATGCTTTCATCGTTAGTTGATGTTACCTAGAAAATTAAACTTATTTCGTTGCTGAAATCATCTTAATTTCAAGAATTTTATCAAATTGATCATGTTTTCGGGGAACTAATATCTCTAATGTTTGAATTGTGAATATCATTAAAGTGTCAAAAAAAATTGTTTGTGAGTGAATGCCGCACAATCGTGAACATAAATGCACAACTTTAAAGGAGATTTTCTCAATGTTTAAATTATTTTGCTTCTCAGATTCCAGATTTTCAATAGTTGTGTCTCGACCAAATATTGTCCTATCCTAACAAACCACACATCAGTGGAGAGATTATTTACTCAGCTTTCGGATTATATATAAATCTCAATTTAAAAAAATTTGCCATAAGATTCCAGGGTCACATATAATAATAATAATAAACTTTATTTTCTATAGCGCCTTTAAAAAATCTCAAAGCGCTTCAGAAACATAAGAAAAAATAAAAGAGAAAAACAACATTCAAAAGAAAAGCATTCGTAAAAGAGAAGTACATTCAAATATACAATACAAATATAAAATGTATCAAAAGAGTTTCAAAGCAGCTTTACAGAGATAACAGGAAAATAATGCAACAAAGTTTGTTTTTTGCGTCACAGTCCAGCTTAAGAAAGTTCAGTGATGTTCATTTTTGTTGTAAAAAAGTTATTAATTTAGTTACTTTATATATATAGCCGCTCTGGAGAAAACCATTAAAATCTCTGTCAATTCGAGCTGAGGTGTTTAAAAAAAGAAGATATAAATGGCCACTGGTTACTAAAGTTACTGCGTTACACTCATTTAGATGCAAACAATAAACAATTGTGCTAATAATTAGATGTATGACATATCTGTGGAAATAAATATCTGGGCATTAATGTGTTCCTGAAGCAGTGACAAGGTCATGGGTTCGATTCCCAAGGCATGCATGAACTCATAAAATGTCTAACTTGAATACAATAGTCACTTTGTATAAAAGCATCGGCTGAATGCATGAATGAGTTAAAAACTTTACATGCTACTTTTATAATGAAATATATTTGACGTGATATTGAAGCTTGTAAAGTAAAGTAAAGTAAAGTAAAGTAAAGTAAAGTAAAGTAAAGTAAAGTAAATAAAGTAAAGTAAAGTAAAGTAAAGTAAAGTAAAGTAAAGTAAAGTACATGTGGTACGCCTTGAAGGTAATCAGAACATTTTGTCAAGGTTCTCTCAAATTTATGAACAAACACTTCTTCCAGTAACATTAATAGAACGTTCCTTCTAAGTTATCTGATATTTAATAATGTCCTTAAAACATATGCAGAAAGTCTAATTAAAAATAATAACGCTAATTTTATTATTTCTGTCACGAAAACTTTTCTGGCTAACCAAAAAATAACCTTAAAAAATAACTTTCTTGGAACCAAAAATGAACGTTCTGGAAAATAACGTTCATGTAACCAAAATATAACGTTCTGGGAACTAAAAATTGTCGGAACGTTTTAATTTATGATGAACGTTCGCCATGTTTAGAATGTTCAGAGAAAGTTCAAAAGTAGCCTAACGTTCCAATAATGTTTGCAAAATTATAAAATAGAATGTTTGCATACCAAGAAAAACAGTTTTTAAAACATTTTTTTCCATAAATGAAACATTCTAAGAGATATTCTGTTCTCCCTGAGCAGTTTTAAAGTGTGTGTTAATGACAGAGAGGATTAATGCACACTTAATGAATCATTTATCAGTCTTCTAGAGTGTCACTATAAACACACAGTTACCACAGCAAACTAAACACTCATTACACACACAGTGACACCGAATATAAAGAATATGCGCCATAAAACTAGAGTAAACTATATAATATACGGAATAATACTAACAGACGTTCTCCACATGGAGTTTGTCTCTGACAGAAACACTTACACGGTAAACTCAGTCAGAGAGGCCCTTTCCTCGGATCATACGCGTCATGTTTGATGGTCCGATATTCGTCCTTTATAATCATGTCGTAGTATTGGAGATGATGATGATGTATAAACAGGTGAGCAGACAGACAGGTGTCTCTCTCCGTGTGTGCACACCTGACCACACTGTTTACACCCGTGTCTATGGGAACGGCAGTGAATGTGCTTTCATCTGTGACCATCTACATTTATTATAAATATATGTATATTTAACTAAAATAATACATTCATTATAAACATAGTTAATTTTATAAAATACATTTTTACCAGAATCTCCAGAACAGAAAATGCACGTACAAGTACAACAATTAAAAATCGATATATATTAATAATAAAATACAGGTATAATTAAAAATACGCAATTCTGTTTAAATCGTCTTGTTTACACGAATAAACTCTTTAATTCGCTGGTTTGGTGTTGAAAACTCATTTAGACTACAGTACCCACAACACACCGCGACGCACTCTGCCGTCATCAAGTGGGCGGAGCCATGCGGGAGCCAATGAGAAGCGGGCGGGATATTCAAACCGTAAACAACTGACAGTCTGGAGCTTTCGCGTTTTCTCTTCAGTCGACATTTATCTGAGTTATTAATCAGAGCCGAATGAGAGATTAATCAGTTATTGATATAGATGTATTAAACATCGGTTGAGCGCAGCTGACTGAAAGCGTCACTAGTTTGTGGCTTCAGACTGAAGGAGTTTATTAAGAAGAGAATCGCGTCGCTTGTCAGAGTTTGTGTCGGGTTATCAGAACGCGATCGATCAGATTCAGTTCATCGATATCGACTGAAGAACAGCGATGGGGGAAAGTGTTCAGGCTCGGTCTGGCTGTAAGTACTGAATATAACACACATTCATGTCTATAAAAACTTCAAACTGGAGGTTCACTTCAGTCTAACAAACGGAGTCACGGAAGAGTGATTATGTTCACATGTGACTGAGGTTTATGAATATTATTGAGGTTTATGAATATTATTGAGGTTTATGTTGAATAGTATTGAGGTTTATGATGAATATTATTGAGGTTTATGTTGAATATTATTGAGGTTTATGTTGAATATGATTGAGGTTTAGGTTGAATATTATTGAGGTTTATGAATATTATTGAGGTTTATGTTAAATGTGAGTGAAATTTAATGTTGCTGTTAAATTTGATTGAGGTTTTGTGTTTAAAATGATCTAGATTTTATATTGATGTCAAATGTGATTGAGGTTTTATGTTAAATGTGTTTGAGATTTTATTTGAATAGTTTAATTTGATTGAGGTTTAATTTTAAATGTGATTGTTTTGTTAAATGTGACTGAAATTGAATGTTGCTGGTTTTGTGTTTTATAATGATCTATGTTTATATTGATGTCTGATGTGATCAAGAACTGATGTTGATTTCAGATGAGCGTCTGACCGCAGAAGAAATGGGATGAACAGAGGATTCAGAATGTGGCGTATCAATACCTGTGCCGTCTGGAGGAGGCCAAGAGGTCACACACACACACACACACACACACACACACACACACACACACACACACACACACACACACACACTGATGCTGCGTCTCAGTTCTCACTTATTCTACGCCCTAAAAGTATTTACTCTTCTTGTGAAGAATAAGTGTACTTATGAGTGTGTAGCAGAAAGTAGACGAGCTAAATTGGGACACACTATCCCGTCACGCAATAACGTCTTTAACGGTTGCTCTCTGTCATCCTGACACCGTAAACTGGCCCTGTCAATCATCTTGTCAAAGATAAAATCCTCCACATTTGATTTAATTTAATTTCCTACCGTATCAGAGAGAAATGCAGAAGCTCGATGATCTGCAGTCGCGGGTCTTTAATGCGGAGAGACTTCATATTAATGCAAAACGATGCATTTAAAAGTTAATGACCAAACGGATCTTTATAAAAGTCCAATTTTTTTATTGCAGATGAAATATAACATTAAATAAATCTATTTTTTATCAGGTTAAACTTTGATTCGTTACTAAAACACTAAAAATGAGTCACTTTGATTAGTCACTTTATCTAAACCTCCCACCGTTGGTCGTGCATATCAACCATGTTTGTAGTTTAACACTTTTTACTTTTACTTGTGTTTGTAGTTCCTCTTCTATCAGCGCAGTGGATTGTGGGTAATATTAGCCGTTATAGTGTGCACAAATCCACCGGGAATAGTAGATCATCTGGGGACTTCTGGCAAACACTTCAACATACTGTGCTTTCACACTTATTTTAATCTCACACACTGTTTAGGATGGATAGTGTGAACATTGAGACACAGGGTCACACACACTCTGACAAACACACACTTATTTTACTATATAGAGCAGACCCGAATGATCAATAATAACATCAGGTACTCTGAGCATCATTCCTCACCGACTGGCACGTCTGGAGTAAACAAATTTTTTTTACGAGTTGAGAAAGTAATGTGTGTGTGTGTTTGCATGGATGATTTATATGAAATTTAATGTGTATGCATTAATATAGCTTTCAATTCAATAAAATAACATCATAAACTACATTTTGGATTTGTATTCAACTAAGGTGGGAGGGAATGGGAGTTTTTTTGACGGGAAAGGTTTGAAAATCCACTCCCGCGTCACCCTCTAATGTGTGTGTGTGTGTGTGTGTGTCAGGTGGATGGAGGCGTGTCTGAAGGAGTTGTTGCCGTCTCCCACTGAGCTGGAGGAGGCGCTGAGGAACGGGGTTTATCTGGCTAAACTGGGACACTGCTTCGCTCCCAGTGTGGTTCCACTGAAGAAGATCTACGACCTGGACCAGCAGCGGTACAAGGTGAGCGATTGACGACTGCAGTGCGCTGTGTGTTCACACCGAGCTCCGGCGCGGAGAGCTGAAGCCAGGTCAACTTTATGGTAATGAGCTATAACGGCAACCAATCGGAATGCAGAAGTCCTCCGCTTCAGGGAACGCAGTCAAGCAAACGTTGGGTCCGACCACATTAGTTCCCAAGCAAAATAGAGGAGAGGTTGATCATGTGCATTTGATAAGAAGGCGCACAATACTATTTATAGGCAACATTTTTGCGCTAGAACGCTTGTTTTTCAGCGGGGAATGCAAATTAGACTAGCACTCAACCATGAACACAGAAGCCACACCACACAAACGGCTTTTAATTGGTTTATTTCGTTAGCAAACATGCCACTATAATTCAGTTCTTTCCATCGATTCATTTCTTACTTTCACGTTTAAAAGTTTGTAACTAATTTACATAATGCCCGCCCTATGGTCTTGATTGGCTGAATAGCGTCTCTTAGCCCCGCCCTCTAACACTGTCGTGTATCTGAGACTGGGAGAGTTCGGTTCGTGTTGTTCGTGTCGAGAAGACGCTGTTTTCTGCTGACAAAGCAAATCCACTCTGATGAGATCGATACGGTAAAACCCTCGCCATCGTCACTGTTCGTATCACTGTGATCAAGAGCTGAGACTCAGATATGATAATGAGCGTTTGCTTTCTGACCAATCACAGCAGAGCAGCTCTCAGAGAGGCGGAGCTTAGAGACTGAATCTGTGATGGAAGCGGTTCAGAGACTGAGAGAGAAGAGCTGACGCTGCAGTGCAGATTATGAGGACGTTACAGTGTTTATGATCTTGATGCATGAGAACCTGTTTCTGGAGACTCCAAAACAACATTAGAACCTTTAAACCAGCGTAACGGGGCACTTTAATATGTAGTTGTTGTGAATCTCTGATGTTTTCTCTCAGCTAGCGGGCTTCAGTTCCGTCACACTGACAACATCAACCACTGAGGAACGCCATGATGGAGGTCGGGTTGCCAACGGTAAATCACACTCGTGACTCGGCCCGTAGTTCGACAGGAACTGTTGTCTACTGTAGTGAATATGTCATATTACTGAAGATGTTGTGTGTTCTGCAGAGGTTTCATCCAGAGACGACGGATGTGTATGATAAGAAGAACATGCCCAGAGCCGTTTACTGCATTCATGCTCTGAGGTCAGCACTGCGGGCTCACATCCTCCAGAATAATGACTTCTGGGTGTTTTATTGCCGTCATTAATGATTTCATGGTTTCTTGTGTTAGCTTGTTCCTGTTTCGTTTGGGACTCGCCCCTCAGATCCACGACCTGTGTGGAAAGGTCAAGTTCACAGGTAAAATGTGTTTTCATTTCTTTCATGACTAATTCTACAGATTAATCGCATCCAAAATAAAAGTTTGTTTACATATGTGTGTGTTCTGTGTATAATCATTTTGTATATATAAATACACACATATATGCATGTATATATTTAAGTAAAATGTGAATCTGGAAGTTTGTTTATAAACTGTGTGTGTTCTGCAGAGGAGGAGATCAATAACATGAAACTGGAGCTGGATAAGTACGGGATTCAGATGCCAGCGTTCAGTAAGATCGGAGGAATTCTGGCCAATGAGCTCTCGGTGGACGAGGCGGCAGGTGCGCGTCAAAGTGACAAACTTCCTCAGCATATTTATAATAATGCATTGCAATACGGTCTCGTTTATTAACGTTATTTAACACAAAAAATATTTCTGCATTTATAAATCTTAATGTTCATTTCAACTTTTACTAATGCATTATTAAAATCAAATGTTGTATTTGTTAACATCAGTTAATGCACTGTGAGTTTGCATTTTTTATTTATTTATTAACATTAATAAATGCTTTAAAAATGGCTAATTTTTTGTTCATGTTAGTTAATGGATTAACTAATGTTGACAAATGAGACCTTATTGTAAAGAGTTGGCAATAATAATAATACATTTTATTTTAGAAAATCCCTTTCTAATACTCAAAGTGCTACAACATGATCAAAATAAATATGTAAATCTAATGCATAAAAAACAACCATTATATATCCAGATCAATATTTTTTTCTTCTGCTAATTTGTACCAGAAAACAAGACCAAATAATTATCTAAACATACTTAATTCTAAAAAATACTTAAATAAAGAGAAAATACGTTTTTTTTTAAATTTGACCTCATTGACTTTTTATTTTTTATAAATGTATAATATCTGAAGTGATTCTGCATCTCCAGTAAATGTATCTTGATTCAGGGATGTTTAGATATTTGTGCTGGGAAAACAAGACAAAAATATTGAGAAACTTGTAATCAGGAGTAATGTCCTCTTCATTTGACCAAAACTAAAGTATTACCATGTAAACATCTATACTATTCCTTTTGGTGACACAGAAAAACAAAACTTCATCTTTAAAGTCAGCATGAAAGGGAAGTTACGTTAGTCTTTTCTCCTCTATTGTGCCGTATATCTGAG
Source organism: Phoxinus dragarum (assembly GCA_033366665.1). Taxonomy (NCBI): domain Eukaryota; kingdom Metazoa; phylum Chordata; class Actinopteri; order Cypriniformes; family Leuciscidae; genus Phoxinus; species Phoxinus dragarum. The sequence goes on from JARPMJ010003759.1 coordinate 52,557, forward strand.
TGACACGCTTCTGGAACAAGAACACATGTGGGCGGGGCTTGATTGTGTCCGTGGGGAATTGATTGAATGTTGTGGGTTGCTATTGGCTGATCTCATGTGAGTGACAGGTCGCCCCGCCCACATCATCAGAGAAGAGAAGAGATGCTGCAAGAGGAACTTGTTCTGAGTCAAGATTACCAGGATCATGATTTTAAAGCGATCGGCCTGTGTCTCCTGTCTCCAGTGCACGCGGCTGTGATCGCCATCAATGAAGCGGTGGACCGGGGGTGTGTGGAGGTCACAGGTCGAGCCCTGCAGAACCCCAACGCCATGCTGAGCGACCTTCAGGACCAGCTCGTGCCCGTCTACCAGGAGATGCTCCGACAGGCGCGCGTTCAGAAGGCGTCTCGGGCACAAACACACGTAAGAGCGTCACATGACCACAAACTGACACGAGACGAACTGCTGCCGCAAATCCTTTATTAAATTGATAATATCCCCATGTTCAATAAATAATAAAAAGGGACTCCAGAACCTCTTAAATCGGTTTTCTTTACCCTTAAGAATATAGGTTATCTTTTCCATCGCAATGCATGAAGATATTCCTCTTAGCCATGGAGTATAGTTGTCCTTTCTAATGATTCTGTGTTTTACAGGGAAGCGGATCAGCAGAGAACGACATTTATGAGGAATATCTGACGCAGAGAGAAATTCAAGACTCCGTGAACAGAGTCAACAGTGAGTCTTTTTTTTTTTTTCAACACTTTAAAGTAAGGTTTCATTTGTTAAAATTAATTCGCTGCATTAGTTAACATTAACTAAGAATAAACAACACTTCTACAGCATTTATTAATCATAATTTGTTAATTTCTGCATTGACTTATGCACTATTAAAATTAAATCTTGTGTTTGTTAACATTAATCTACTCTGAACTAACATGAACAAAAAATAAACAATTACCGGTGTATTCTTATTAACATTAACAAAGATTAACAATGAGCAAAATATGTTTGTTTATGAGCTTTTAGACCTTATTGTAAAAGTTTTGCCAAGATTTGTTTAATACATTGTGACAATATTATTGCTATTTTGATTATACTTTTGTCGTTGTAAGTAACAAAACAACTATTGCTATTTTATTACCAATTAAAATATTTTTATTGTTGTTTTTAATCATATTACAATTGTTTTGCATTAATAAGTGCAGTTACTAATAATGTTACATGTTTATTTATTGAAAATTTGACAGTAAAGCACTGAGCTTGAATTGGGATGCAGACAAAATTAACCTTTATTAAATTTAAATTTACTTTGTGTAGTTCAGTCATGATTTGAAGGAAAGTTTTGTTTTTCCTACTTTTCCATATATTAGTGGTTATAGTGGTAATTTCATGTCTTAAAAAAAAAAAAAAACGTTTGTTTGCAATGAAGTGTTTTTCTACATCTTTAAACTTTTAGTTTTACAAATCATCACATTAAATGTTATCCAATTTTAATGTTAGTTTTAGACTGAACATCCTTCTATAACTAGTTTGTTTATGGCACAATAAAACATTAGTTGCATCAGCATCGGCGGGTCGCAGTCCTGCATCTGCTAAAGGAATACATTTAATCATAAATATAATTTATTTTGTATTGCCCAGTGTTTGAGTGACATATTCCATGGGGTCTGATTGGCGGTTGTGTGTGTGTTGCAGTGCGCGCGGCGGTGGAGTGTGTGGACGAGGCGCTGGACTGCACTGACCCGCCGGCGCTGATCTGTGCCCTGCAGAACCCCAGTCTGGCGCTCAGAGGACTGGTCCGAGATCACGCCGGCTGGTACCTGGAGCAGATGAGCGCTGATCGAGAGCAGAAAGCCCTGGTGAGACTCACACACCGCATCATCTCTCTCACCGCTCGCTCATAAACTGTCCACCGGTGACTGAAGTGTGTGTCTGTCAGGATCTGGGATGTGTGGATCCTCTGGAGAGAGATGAACTACAGGAGGCCGTCAACATGGCCAATGAGGACGCGCAGAGAGATCGAACCAGTCAGTGAAACACTCTAACTCATTAGCAGTGTGTGCAGTGCGTTAGTAGAGTTAGTTTTTGCCGTTTAAGGAATGGTTCACCTAATTCTGTCATCAATTGCTCATGTTGTTCCTTCATCTTTTGAACACAATTTAAGATATTTTTAATGAAACAGGAGATTGTCTTTAAAAGCAGCCATTTTGTAAACAATACATTTACTACTGTTTAAAAGTTATTGTTTTTTAAAGAAACTAATACTTTTATTCAGCAAGGCCACATTAGTTTGATCAAGTGACAGTAAGGACATTTGTAATATATATATTAGGGCTGGGAATCGATTAAAAAAAATTAACTAATTAATTGCACATTTTCTGTAATTAATTGCGTTTCCCCCAAGCTTGTAAGCATCAATATTTAAACTTAGAATCACCTAATTAAACAACACAGGAAAAAAAAAAGGAACAGAAAATAGCCCTATATTAAAATATTAAACATCAATATATCAATATATTATTCTTTTTCAATAATCAACATAATCAATTTAACAGGTTATTATTATTATTATTATTATTTTAATAATTATCAAAACAAAATATAGTCCTACAAAGCTATTATTACCAGAGCATGTGATCAGAGCAGGTCATTTTACCATTGTTGTGACTATACCAGCTGAGCTCAGCAAACAGAAGTCTACAGAGAAATTTCACGTCATTTGAGTGGACTTTACTTTTCAAGTGCTTGGTACATGATTGAAGCCTTTGGGCCATTAACGACAGAGCCGCCGACACACACACACACACACACACACACGGAACGGAGAGAGCGCTGCTGCTGGGCCGTTAACGACAGAGCGCGCCAACACACACGCGGCGCGCGGAGCACAGAACGCGACGCACATACTGAGCGGAAAAGACCCGCTCATGAAACCTGCGCGAGAATGAAACCTGATCGCCGAACACGGAGGGGCGGCATATTTCAGCCTGTTTAATAGCAGACGCAGCAGGAAATCATTAAAACGAGGCAAAAAAAAAAGGTGCTGCGTTACTTTTTTTTAACGCGTTAAACATTTCAAATTAATCGCAAAAATTAACGCGTTAATTCCCCCAGCCCTAATATATATATATATTTTTTTAAAGCAAATAAATGCTGCTTCATGTACAGTAAGGTGTGTGTGTGTGTGTGCAGTTCAACAGGCGGTGAGTAAAATAAACGAGGCTGTGCAGCGTGGAGAAGCTCGTCAGACGGTCCGGGCACTAATGAACCCAGAAGCTCATCTGCCAGATGTCTATCCGTTCGCTGCGGAGCTTTACCAGAGAGAGCTGGCACCCCTGCAGCGCCAGTGTCCACAGGTAACACACACTGCCTAACCCTGGGTTAACCTCCTTCCTATCCCTGGGTTAACCTCCTTCCTAACCCTGGGTTAACCTCGAGATGTTAAAATGTTACAGTGCAGTGAAGCGATGAGCTGTTATTAGTGTTTTATCGTGTAACGTCCGCTAAGGCTCCGCTGTGATGCTTGTTTTCAGGGTTCTCTCCAGCAGGAGGAGCTGTTTGTCGCGGTGGAGATGCTGTCAGCGGTTGCTCTGGTTAATCAGGCTGTGGAGGTGAAAGACTTCGGTGCGTTCAGCGCTACGCTAGTCAGTCCTGCCGCGGGACTCGCTGACATCGATGATGGCCTGATTCAGAGGTCTGACCGTTCACTCATGACACTGACTGTATAAATATACACGTGTATATATGGACATCTCACTTATCATTTCGAACTCTGATTGCATCTAGACTTTATTAGTCTGCTTTTATTTAAATAATCATATTAAATCAAAATGCCGACAGTTAAGAGAGTAAAACTGTGTTTTGTGTGGTATAATCGCGAACATGTTTGATATGTGAATTTCTAAGGCTCTAAATGATGAACATGATCTGATAAACCTGTCAGTCTCCCGCAGAGCTTCTGTCTCTGAGCGTTTGCACTCTTCTATCAAGATAAAGTATTTAGTGTAACTGTACAAGCGTCCTCCTCCAGCTCGAGCTTCACGAGTCTTTCTGGGTCAAATCTGCTCTGAGTTCATCAAGGAAAAACTCTGATATTGTTAGTAATATTTCAGCGGGACTGAAGCAGCTTTACTTTATTATCATCATTTATTATAAAACTCATGAGTATCAAATATGATCATCAGGTTTATTAGTTCATCTCTCAATCATTGCATTATATGTTTTACAACTACAGATCATACAACTAAGCTTTAAATATCATCTTTCTGTATATTATTGGCAGATATTGATAAGCACTTAATATCAGTATCCGCTGTAATGTTATAAATATCTCATTGATTTACATTTAAAAGCATCAGCATTTCATATAAATATCTGCTTCAGACTCAAAATAAAACTGATCTCAATATTCTCTGTATATCAGACTATATGAGTGATAAAAGCCTGATGGATCAAACATAATCCACAAGAAACGCATGCAGGCTTTTTTGTTTTAGATTTAGCATGGGATATTTTTGATGTCAGGCTTTCCAGGGTTAATCTCTATGTGTGTGTTCAGGTATTTCGAGGAGCTGTGTGAGCAGAAGAGGAGGGCAGGTAAAGCTCTTCTCTCCTGGAACGACCTGCAGACGGGACTGAACACCGTCAACACTGCCGCCCACGAGGAACATGAACGTCAGTCGAGCAGACATGTTCTTAGAGCGGCTCTGGTTATAATGATTAGTTTGCAGCATGAGTAATTGATGGTCTGGTTGTTGATCTCCACAGAGATTCTCACCATCGGTCTGATCAACCAGGCTCTGAGTCGCAGTGATCCTCAGAAGACGCTCTCGGCGCTGATGCTGCCCTCCGGTGGCCTGGAGGACGTGTTTCAGCTCAACGCCACACGCTACCATGACCTGCTGACCCGAGCCAAACGACACAAGGCAGAGGTGTAGTGATGCGGTCTTACTGCACAGGTCCTCTGTAGTTCACCTTTTAATGCATTAAATTGGATCGCACCTGATTCTAACAGGGTTATCACAAAGTGCTTGAATTTGAGTTTGAAATTTGAGTCTTGAGAAACTCATGAAAACAGAGATGTATATAAAAAGTTACTTGAGAAGTGCTTGAATTATTAAAAGACAAAATATGTGGAATTAGTGTTTAATTGTATAGATAAAACCATCTTTTCATGCAAAACTGTCCTGTGTGTGCAGGTGAGCCGTGACCCTGGAGCTGAGCTCTGGTTGGCTGACATCCAGGAAGGTGTGAGACTGGCCAATCAGGGACACTCAGAAAGCACTGAAGAGTGAGTGGACGCACACAACCACACGATACACTTGATGCACATGTAACTGCGAGAATTTCCGGTCGATTTTAGGCAAGACACTGCAGGCAAAAACATTTTAGTTTATTTTTTTGCTTCCATAACGTGTCTTCGTTCAGACTATTTCAATAGTATATATTTACTATATTTAAGCATTTATTTTATTTGGTCAATTTGCATCTGTATTTTCGTATGCATTTTTTCTTATTCGTCAGTCAGTGGCTCTGAATTGTCAAAACACCTCAAAATGCTACTGATGTGAAAAACGCAGACAATTGAACCCAATCCGAAAGTTTGGCAAGTAGTGTGTAAACATGATTGACACAACGTGAGTTTTTTTTTTTTTGTTGTTGAAAATTTCAGACTCTGTGTGCAAGGACCTTAAGAGTTTATCTCATCACTTTCAGGAAAACGGTCCTCACAAATGTCCCCTGTTGCTGTGTGTTGTGTGTAGTGTGTCTGGGTCTGGCCGCAGTGAATCAGGCTGTTAAAGAGGGCCGAGCGTCTCAGACGGTGCGAGTGCTTCGTCTGCCAGAGGTGGCGCTGAGGAGCGTCGTGTCCGAATGTGCTGACGGGTACCAGGCGGAGCTGAGCGCCTTGCTGAGGGCCAAAACACTGGAGGGTCAGTCACACACACACACACACACACACACACACACACGACAGGTACCAGGCGGAGCTGAGCGCCCTGCTGAGGGCCAAAACACTGGAGGGTCAGTCACACACACACACACACACACACACACACGACAGGTACCAGGCGGAGCTGAGCGCCCTGCTGAGGGCCAAAACACTGGAGGGTCAGTCACACACACACACACACACACACACACACACACACACACACGACAGGTACCAGGCGGAGCTGAGCGCCCTGCTGAGGGCCAAAACACTGGAGGGTCAGTCACACACACACACACACACACACGACGGGTACCAGGCGGAGCTGAGCGCCCTGCAAACCCACACCACAAAGCCCTTTGAAACTGCATTGATTTAGACTTCAACAATTTGGGGTGCGGTTGAAGTCCATTGTGTGGAGAAAAATTCTGGAATGTTTTCCTCAAAAAAACTTAATTTCTTTTCGACTGAAGAAAAAAAGACATGAACATCTTGGATGGCATTGGGGTGAGCAAATTATCAGGAAATTTCATTTTGAGGTGAACGAATCCTTTAAAGGCCATTTTGTTTCAATGTTTCTATTTATTTTAATTTTAAAATAATAATAATTTGCTCCTCAGATTCCAGATTTTCAATAGTTGTGTCTCGGCCAAATATTGTCCTATCCTAACAAACCACACATCAATGGAGAGATTGTTTATTCAGCTTTTATATGATGTATACATCTCAATTTCAGAAAATTCACCCATGTGACTGGTTTTGTGGTCCAGAGTCACAAATCTCACATTTGGTTAATTGATATCCGAATCGAGGTACAGGGGAGAACTTTGGTTATACCAGCAGTAATCCTAGACCGAAAGGTCATCTTGGACTTAAATTGAAGCTTATAAACTTGGGAAGTTTTTCATGTACATTTAAGGCAGTGATATGTATAATAAAATGCTTAAAAATTATCACTTTTGATGACAATTTGTCAGACGGACAGATATTTTTTGTCTTTTGGGGGTATGTTGAGGGTGATATTTGACAGCAAAAAAGCAGCAATCCACCAGAATCTTTTTCTGCTAGTTTCCCCTATGTGTCAGGATACACCATGAAAATAATGAGTTATATGGGTTATATGACCATTTATGTAGCTGCAGTACCTATATTCACAATAACATCATTCCGTCAAACGGCAAAGTTTTTTGGCCCCTGAGACCAAACGGGGCCGAGTTGGGGGTGGTCGTTATCAACTTGTGATGACCCATGGTATAAGATAATGGGAAATAATACAAAAAAAGGTAGCAAAAAACCTGGCTCCTGGCCTACTCGATTTTAAAATATGCTGTGCTATATCCAGTTGCCCACTGTCATGTTCATGCCATTCTCACCTCACCACTAGATGGCGCTAAAAATCCCACACTGCACCTTTAAGTGTGAGTTTGTGTTGTGTAGGTGATAACAGAAGTGCGTGGATGAGGACTAAGCTGCGGACCGCAGCTCTTATTTCTTCCACCTGCAGAAGCTGGAGGGCAGCTGGGAAAGACCTCAGGGCTTCGTCCAGAACAGCCTCTTCCTGGCGCACGAGGACATACAGGTGAGACACGCACGAGACATTAACCAACGTGGTTGAACGGCCAATTTGCGACAATACGGTTTCGGGAAACAGTCGTGACTATATTTGATTTCTCCAACAACGCATCGTACTATGATTGTGAAGCAGCGAGCGAGTTACGGCGGTATATGAGAAACACCCCAGAGCTTAGTGTGTGTGTGTGTGTGTGTGTGTGTGTGTCGCCCCCTGCAGGCGGTGTGCAGTCGTGTCACCTCGGCCCACAGCAGAGGTGTGCAGTGGAAGGCCAGTGAGACGCTGGTCCAGCAGATGCAGGCGCGCATGCGAGGGTTTTCTGCTGCGACAGAAGCTAACCGAGCGCCTGCACTTCCTCAACACACACACACCTGCCGTCATCACCATACAGGTGAGACTCACCTCAGCCTGAAGACCTCATGCACTTCCTCCACACACACACACACACACACACACACACACACACACCTGCCGTCATCACCATACAGGTGAGACTCACCTGAGCCTGAACACCTCATGCACTTCCTCCACACACACACACACACACACACACACACACACACACACACACACACACACACACACACACACCTGCCGTCATCACCATACAGGTGAGACTCACCTCAGCCTGAAGACCTCATGCACTTCCTCCACACACACACACACACACACACACACACACACACTACCTGCCGTCATCACCATACAGGTGAGACTCACCTGAGCCTCAACACCTCATGCACTTCCTCAACACACACACACACACACACTCACACCTGCTGTCATCACCATACAGGTGAGACTCACCTGACACTTAACACCTCATGCACTTCCTCAACACACACACACACACACACTCTGTTGTCATCACCATACAGGTGAGACTCACCTGACACTTAACACCTCATGCACTTCCTCAACACACACACACACACACACACACACACCTGCCGTCATCACCATACAGGTGAGACTCACCTGACACTTAACACCTCATGCACTTCCTCAACACACACACACACACACACACACCTGCCGTCATCACCATACAGGTGAGACTCACCTGACACTTAACACCTCATGCACTTCCTCCACACACACACACACACACACACACACACACACACACACACACACACCTGCCGTCATCACCATACAGATGAGACTCACCTGACCCTGATGACCTCATGCACTTCAACACACACACACACACACACACACACACCTGCCGTCATCACCATACAGGTGAGACTCGCCTGACCCTGAACACCTCATGCACTTCCTCAGCACACACACACACACACACACACACACACACACACACCTGCTGTCATCACCATACAGGTGAGACTCGCCTGACCCTGAACACCTCATGCACTTCCTCAGCACACACACACACACACACACACACACACACACACACCTGCTGTCATCACCATACAGGTGAGACTCGCCTGACCCTGAACACCTCATGCACTTCTTCAACACACACACACACACACACACACACCTGCTGTCATCACCATACAGGTGAGACTCGCCTGACCCTGAACACCTCATGCACTTCTTCAACACACACACACACACACACACACACACACACCTGCTGTCATCACCATACAGGTGAGACTCGCCTGACCCTGAACACCTCATGCACTTCTTCAACACACACACACACACACACACACACACACCTGCTGTCATCACCCATACAGGTGAGACTCGCCTGACCCTGAACACCTCATGCACTTCTTCAACACACACACACACACACACACACACACACACACACACAACACACACACACCTGCTGTCATCACCATACAGTGAGAGACTCGCCTGACCCTGAACACCTCATGCACTTCTTCAACACACACACACACACACACACACACACACACACCTGCTGTCATCACCATACAGGTGAGACTCACCTGAGCCTGAACACCTCATGCACTTCTTCAACACACATGGGAGAACTAGTGTGCAAATCTACACATTTAGACTTGATGATTGCACTACTAGACTAAAACATTTTTTTGAGAACTTTAGAATTGTCTTTTTTATTGACGTTTTACATACATTAAAAAAGTTAAGTAATGTGCTTGTACTTTTATTTTTAAATTGATTAATAATAATTAGTTGGCTCAAAAGATGCGAAACTTTAGCTCAAACTATCCTGGTTTACCATATTTGATGCCAAATTAAATCTAATCTTTCATTATAGGGTGAACAATGCACGATACATAGCGTCTCAGTGATAGATTGTTGTGGCAGGAATGATTTCTGACGCAGAGCTGCATTTGTGTCGTCAGTCTCACTGGAGGAGATGCAGACAGCAGAGAGAATACCAGCGCAGACTGCAGTACCTGTACCAGAACTGGAGAGCCGTCCTCAAGGTAAAGCGTGTGGTGTGAGTGTGAGTGTGCGCGTGTGTGTGTGCGTGCGTGCGTGCGTGTGTGC